>APFE031593340.1:2155-14873 GCA_000404065.3 Pinus taeda
CAATAAGGTTGGTGAAGAAGAATCCTTCTTCCCCACCAACCTAGCCTTTGTTCCTTTCTGTTAAAAAAAAAAAAGAGAAAAAAATAAAATAAAGTTGTATAAGCCTAAAAACCAATCTCTGATTGGCAGTCTTATACAAAAAATGTAGAGTGAAAATCAAGGACACCTAACACTCTATATTTTCCAAAAAAAGATCTTCCTTTCTTTATCATTTCCATTTTTCACTCCACTCACTTCATCTCACTTCATTTCATTTCCATTTTTCACTCCACTCACTTCATCTCACTTCATTTCATTTCCATTTTCACTCCACTCACTTCATTTCACTCCATCTCATCCATTCCATTCCATCAATAAAAGTTTTTTTTTCCCATTATCATTTCCATTCAGATAGTTATGATCTAACTATCTTTGTTTAGCTAAGTGGTTTTTGTGCCAAGTTTCCGCAGCTGGAATCAGTTTCCGCAGCCAGAAGCAGTTTCCGCAGCCACCACTCTGTTTTTCAAAATTACAGTCAAGGTGTTAGTGCAATAAAATAAAAATGCAGGTATGACCAAGCATGAAGACATGCATATGGGGCATCCACAAACATCAACAGGGAGCAATTGAGTCAGGGCTACTGGACAACAAAGACAAGGATTCTAAAGGTATGGTCAAAAATTTATTTCAAATAGAAATTAAAGGCACAAATTTGCATAGTTATTGAACCATTAAAGCTCACTATGTGCAATGATTATTATGATAGCTCCACTACCATTCCACGACCTCACTCCATAAATCATACATTTACTCCCTAAATGGTCTCATGATTATTTTTCGGGTTCAACTCATAGATGAACTATACTCCCGCACTCCACTTATATTCATGAGACGTGACCTATGTGGATACGGTTCCTCTCCACCGTACTTTGTGCAGTCATTTTACCAAAGTGTAATGTCTCACGCAACCGTTTAATTCAAAATTCTGATGCCATTTCACTTGTGTTAAGCCGCACTTCATTAGCATATGCCTCCATTCTATCTCGGCTGCTCATCCCCTGTTCCACTTACAACTCCTGAACATCTCAATTCCCATATCCATTTTCCATTTTGACCATTGTTCTTCCACAAACAGAACCGTCTTACCTCTGATAAAACCCTCATACAATACGCGGTTGAATTTCAGAGAAGAATTTTTAACAAAGGAAGATGGGACGACTACTGAGGGCAGAGCGGGAAGGGCTTAAATTTTTAGAAGGGTACCCTCAGGCAAAAGAATTGCTAAAGAAATCCAAATGGCTTCGTTTCATCTAGAAATTCAAAGGCCATAATAAGGAGGTCACGAAAGCCTTTGCAAGGTCTTTCAATCACCAGGTGGTAGAGATTGGAGACCTGAAATTCATGGTCACTGAAGCCTCAATTGTTGCAGCTACAGATTTGCCCCAGGAAGGCAAGCGTTGGTTTAAGAACAAAAGTCTGGACGAGCAAGCATGGAGAGTCATATTGCGTAACCCAGGTATGGATGTTACTGTATTTACAAGAGGGATTCCTGTTAATGCACTGAAAGAAGAATGGGTAGGCCTACTATTAATCATTCAAAAATTTATTACTTGTGAAGGCTGGTTTGGTACGATGTACATGTATCACACTAGGCTCTTGATGAACTTTCTAGAAAAACAAACTCTTAATTTGCCCTATTTCTTATTGTTGAGTTTGAAAAAGATGAGTAATACAATCCAAAAGAACATAGGAGATATAGAGCCTCATTTGTACCATCATGGATTAGTGAGGATTCTAGTCGAAGACCAATTGAGAAGAAACAAAGATACTTGGGAGAGGTTTCTAGTGAGAAACTATTTTCAAGAACAATCTAAAGTCCCAGGAAGCAGTACACCAAAGGCACTGAGAAAGAGTAGGAGAAAAGGAAAAAGTGTCATAATCCAAGACTCTCCTATTGATAAAGCTAAAGAAACTGTTCAAAAAGAAAAGGAGGAAAGAATTAATGACAAAAAGCAAAGAAAGTTGAAGGGAAAGAGGAACTTAGAAGATGTTTACCAATCACCAGAACCATCTATAGAGGAAGACTATCAAGTGCTATTTGAGAGACTATTGCACCTCCGAAAACAAGTTGCCACAACTAAAAAGGAAGAAAAAGGGAAACAAATTATGGAAGAGGAAAGTACTAGCCCATAGTACTTAAGAAGGAGCAGCAGACTCAAAGGAAAGTGGAGGAGAACACAAGTAAAAGGACCCCACTTCATTGACTTGGGTGGGGAAACACCTAAGAAACCTCAAGCGGGCCACAGTCCACCTCATCCTCTGCCTGATATTAAAGCCAACCCTTCTGATGTTGATGAAAGCCCTTCTCGATCAGAACTAGAAGACAATCCTCGTCCTCAACAAGACCTTGAAGTCAGCCTGAGGCAAACACCTGAAATTGATCCAAAATAGCAAGAGGTATATGAATACCTCAAATCTTTAGAGAAGACAGTTGCAGGTCTGAGCACACCATCCATTCTTCCTCACATGACACAAGATGCACAGGTTCAAGCTTTGAAACAAGAAGTGTTTGAATTGGAAGTTCTAAAAAGGCACATCAAACAAGAAAACAAGGCATTAAAAGAGCAAAGCAAAGTGGAAAAAATTATTCATGATAATACCATGTTACATATGGGTTTGTGGCAGAAGAAGAACAAGAAACTAAAGAAAAAGTGCCGAAAGTTGAGTAGGGAATTAATCAATCTCAAGTTCAGATGTTTGATAAGGAAACCTAGGATGGTAGTAGCACCAAGAAAGAAGAGGAGAGTACTGGATGTCTTAGCAGAGGCTTCAAAATACATAGACTAAAGGGAGATGACTAAATTTTGGTTGCATGAGGACATGCAACACCTTCACAGTGGGGGTATGTTGAGTCCCAAACTTACACCTTCTCTACATCCCTTTTTAGTCTTTTTCTCTAGTTACCTAAACCTCTAAGCTATCAAATCACTGCATAATAGTTTAAAATGAGTATATGAATGGTTTCCTAACTATGTTTTGTGACTGCTATTTGCTTTAGATTTTTGTTCAACCAGCTGCGGAATTTGCCACTTTCCGCAGCCAGAATCAGTTTCCACAGCCTTTTTGTTAAAATGTATGCTACAGGTGTCCATTGAAGAACTTAGCCACATGGGCAAGCCATAAAGGACGTGGACATGGAACGTGTCCCCTTGGTTTAGCCAAATCATCCATAGAAGCCCGTGGTCAAGGCCAGTCAAACGATGGTCAACACAAGGAGTTAAGCGGTGGCACGACTTTGTTTTCAGCACGAGGAGGATTGCGTGGCAAGGTCCTGAGTTTTAGGAGGTGCATTAACACCTAGGGACTGCTCATCGACCAAATCCAACAAACCATCTCTTGGATTTACTGTCCACGACCACCATGCTGCTATAATTCCGGATTTCGTCTTTTACGTGCTTGGCTACCATCGCAGGCCGTGTTAGTTTGTTATGTATTCTCTACTATAAATAACGCATCTCCATATGCGTATAGCTAGTTAGTTGCTGTGTATAAACTTGACTGTTGTAAGAGCCTTTGAGCCAAGAATTAGTCTCTATTTCATAATTGTTTTGAAATATATGAGAAGACATTGATTTTGCGTTCAATTTCGTGATTGGTTCTGATTGACCGAGGGTACAGAGGGCCCGTGTACACCAAGGTCTTGCAGCTCATGTATAGTTTTATGTTTTTCTACATTTTACACTCTTGATACCATAGATACTTGCTGTATATATTAACTTGCTCATGGTTTATGCCATTTTCCTGTTCATAAGTCTTTTTTTTATGCTTTTATTTGATTGACAACTGATTAGTGTTTTCATTTCAGGTTCTAATAGGAAGCTCGGGCAGTACATATAATTTTTTATGACTAATGACATAATGGGATTATCTTGTCCTACTGCTGATTTGTTTTATTGGTTTTAATTCCAGCATTTCTTATTTCTTAGTTTTGGTTTGTTCATTTCATTTTCTGCAAGTTAGTGATTAGACTATTCATATCATTCTTCAGTTACCAAATGATGAGGGATTGTAGAGTGAATGTGTAGCTTAATCTTAGTTTTATTTCATGCAACTTAGATACCAGATCATTCAATTTGTGTATGACTACTTCCTATAGCCAGAGCGAGTCAAATGGTGAGGGGTCAAAAATGAGTTGATGTGATATGATTAGTTTACTTTGCTTTTAGTCTTTAAATTGCTTCGAGTTCAGTCTTTTTTCTTATTTATAAAAGCAGCGAGGATACCGGGTTCCATATTCATAGTTCACTGTTTTGTTAATTAAAATCTAGGCACATCTTGATTTCATCATTGTAAAGTTTGAACACCTTTGGAACACTTTGAAGTTTGGCAATTATTCATTGAATAAAATTGTCCATACTTGATTACTAGAATCACCATCTCACACACCATCTCACATTAGGAAATCAACAAGAAGATAAATCCAAAAACAAACCAAAAACTAAAAACGGCAAAGAAATAAGAAAATGGCTATCTTGCATAGATAATGCACTTCACTTCAACAATTTACGACTCCCGGATTGACAATTCATATAGAAATTTAGAACACACTAAATTGACCAAACAATAACCTCATACTTTATGAGGATATTTGAGATAAGGGATCAACTTCAAGATATAGAAGAAATAATTTCTGACAAGGAGATGACCACTGTAGTATTAAATTCACTACTAGAGGAGTGGGGTAAATTTACTTCAAGTATTTATGGGAAGAAAGAAGCTACTCCATTCCAAGATCTATGGTAACTATTAGGGTCCTATAAATTATAGGATCTCAAGGTGGTTGAGTATTCTGTATTTGTGATTTCATATTGTACATAAATTTCAATATTCAAATCATTTCCAAAAAATAGAAAAATGAAAATGAAAAGTAGTTTCTCCACCTCCCTATATCACTCTTCTATTCACTACGCTCTCGCCACTCACCTTCCGCCACGTCATTTTCTCATTGATTCTGCCAATCGCCTCCTCTCCCTCCAAAATTAAGTCGTTAAACAGTTAAATGGTTTAGTCATTAATCTAATGGACCCATGCCACCTTCAATGAAAAAACTAGACTGTTATATAATTCTCCCTTTCACTTATTAACCAGTTATTGAATTCATACACTTCCACTATTATTGCTCTGTTACAGGATTGTTGGACCAAACTCTAACATTTTCACCCGCCAGCGACATTGTCCACACAGTTGCTTTTAACTTATTACCTCTGTTCTTATCCGCAAATCCTAAGTCCTCTCTATGTATTGAAGCTTGTAATCCAGTTTTCACTACTATCCTTAGCCTTATCCGAATATTCCTCCACAGGACAAGGGGCCATAAAAACTTGTCAATCCTTTGATTTATCCTCCCATCGATTTTCACCACATCCATTTGGTTGATAGAGACCATAAAATCCATGAAGCTCTCTATGAATTTGACCTTTTTGAGATGTATTGCTGGCTTGAGGACAAATATATAGATAAATATGATGACATTCAACTGCAGGAATCCAATTTACCCCACTATCTCTTTCCCCATACCTACAACATCCTAGAATTTGTTAGGAAGTGTCATGCATGTTATTTTCCAAGCCAAAGGGCCGTCATTGCCCCCACTAGAGAAATTTTGTTTACTATCACTCCTCAAGCCATAGACTAGATGATGCAATCTCCTACAGTAGAGAATGCCACCCCCTTTTCCTATGAAGCACTTGTTAAATTGTACCATAAATTTGACTTTGCCAAAAGTGCCAAAACCCTTGAGATTTTCTTGATAGAAGATGCCCCATTTCCAAAGAATAATCCTCCCTATCCCTCCTCTATTTTCCCTGAGAGAGCCAAGAAAATTATCACAGTCATCTCTTACCTCCTTGGCTATTACTCAAATAAGTGGGTAGATGAGGCCACCATAGGTTTTTTGTCCATTTTCTTTGTTGATTCTAAGCCCTCCATCATGTTTAACTTTAGTCAATATCTTGCAGATTCTATTCATGAGACGTTTATCAAATTCCAGAATGAGGAGGTATTCAAGTATGTTTTTGTGTTAGTTTATATGTTCTTATATTTTTAGGGAGACAACATCAAGCTTGCTTTACAAAAGCTAGATGAAGAAGGAAACCAATAGTGAGTCATCTTTTGGACTACTCTGGTGATGAAGGAACAAAAGGAATACACATACACACAGTTCATATAGATGTTTGTACATCCAACAATCAGTCTCTTAGGCAGCAGAACAAAACTGAAGACCAGTGAAGAAATTAGAAAGGTTTTGCAGCTATCAGACCAATTTTAGACAGGGGATTTGTACCTTTATCAGTATTATACAGAATTGAGAATATTTGGGTGTGATATTGCACCTTACAAGCTACCTAAATTCCTCCCAATGAGGATTTTTGCTCTAGAGTACATAAGGCATATGCTTAATATGGATGAGATCCACTTTGTAGCTTCCAAGAAGAAGTCCTAATTCAAAATTAAAACATAGATAGGGCCTTTTATTTGCAACAACAAGGAAGTAGGGGAAGAAGCAGATAAGCTACTAAAAGAAATGCAACTCAGCCTTAGTTTCACCTGGTCATATGATCCATTAGGGGTCATTTCTAAATTAAGAGTGGAAAACAAATCCACTGCCTATTTCCACACAACCAAACGAGAGATAGAGAAGTACAAAAACTAGCTAGAATGGGCTGAGAACACCCACAAGAGGCAGAAGAGCAACTGGAGTCATCCTCCACAGTACAGACTCCTACCATGTAGGAGAAAATAGCTAAGAGATGCAGAGAAGAAGAGTCCCCTTCAAGGACTAAATTTTTAGTGTACAATTCAAAATTATGTATAGGAAGAAGGCCAAGCTTAGTTCCAAACTAAGCCTCAGCAAGGATTTAGAGCAGGAGAACATTATCACCACTAATTAGTCACTTGTTTCCTCATTAGTGGGTGATCACACCACACTGTCTCCCACTACCTCCATAGCTTCAGAAGATCAGCAGCAAATGCAGGTCAGCACATCTACTACAGGAGAGACAGAGAAAAGTATAATGGATATTTTTAAGGAGATAAAAGTAAGGAATGAGGCCTTAAATATTAACACCTACAATCATTTCTGGAAGAAGACTTCCAATTCTCAAAGCAGGCTGCTATCAGCCTTTGATTTAGAGAAAGGTAAAATGCAAATGGAATTCCTCCAGGCACAGGTTCCCTAGCCCAAGGTAGCATCAGACTTCAAGAAGGGATCATTTGAGTTTGATGTAAAAGACATACATCCCATTGAACAAATGGAGATGCACAAGTAGACTGTGGAAATGATTTTTTCCACTGTCACTAACATTGATATGAGTTTGTTTAAATTTTAGGTTACATTAGGAAATGTTCAATCATAACTGAAGATGGAGAAGGTCTCTGCACTTACGAAAGACGCGAGGATCAAAACTCTGGAGGACTTAGTGATCAAAGTGGGTTATGACCCTGAAAACATCAATGTTGTAGAAGAGAATGTAAGGAAAAATAATTTAGACATAGCAACATTAAGGAAGCAGTTGAAATTACTAGCTATAGAAGATCCTCTAGCCAAGGATTTTGAAGATACAAAGACACAAAAGGCATACATGATGAAGCTCATCATAGAGCAGAGTGAAAATTTGAAGCAAATGGAGACAACGATGGAAAATATGACTAAAGAAAAGGAGTAAGTTTCCAAAATGGTTGTTGTCCCTTTGGAGGCACTCCTTATCACAACCATTCCTACAACCACATCTTCTACAATGAGCACAGGGACTGTTGCAGACTAGTTGGCAAATCCAATGTATAACATGTCTCTCTAGACTGAAGAGATCAAAATATTGCAGGCTCAAGTCAATATTCTTCAAGATCATCAGACAAAAACTGAGACTTTTCATGTAGCAGAGCTACAAATAGCTCAAAATCAGATAGATGTATGGAAGAGGTCAATAGTTGAGTCCTCTATTGTCTATACACTGGCCCA
This sequence comes from Pinus taeda, assembly GCA_000404065.3. Classification (NCBI taxonomy): domain Eukaryota; kingdom Viridiplantae; phylum Streptophyta; class Pinopsida; order Pinales; family Pinaceae; genus Pinus; species Pinus taeda. The sequence continues at coordinate 10,152 of APFE031593340.1, forward strand.
TGTTAAATAAATTATATGGAATAATATCATTGAAGAAATAGATGAAATCTAGCCATGTATCCAGATTATATTCGAGCAGAAGGAATTGATGGAGAAAGCCTAGCAAACCATTTCCACTATCTATGCTGAATTGGGAGAAATACCCGCTACAAGCAATAACATCATAAAGTTCCTCAATTCCAAAAACTGATATGAGCTGGATGATCTAGGAGTAGATGACAGAACAAAAACCATCCTAGAAGTAAAGAAATCTCTAACAAAGAAGAACTTGGTTGTACAACTGACAGAGAAATGCCACACTGTGGAGGTAGTAGTTAATAGGTTTTCACTAGAATAGATGCATTGAACAAGTAAGGTTTGCCTTCTTTATTTGTGATCAATGGCAAACTGACGACCAGGGGAGATTACAATAAAAAGCTTCAAGACATTGCAAAGGATACATCTAAGTCTTCCCACATCAAAGGACTATGATAGGGAGAGATTTTTATGAAGCTATCAACAACATCAATTTTATCCAACATGAGATAAAACACATTTTTGTAGTAAATCCACTTTTTCTCAGTATACTGAGGTAGATGAGATCTACCGCAAGGTAACAAAGCTTACTATTCCAAATGAAGAGTGGTGGGATAAGTTGTGTGGATTCAAGGATTAAAAATATAGGTCAGCTTCACCAGCGCAACACCTGAATAGTGGCCACTCAGCGACTGTTCTCCTCCAAAGCGGTGCCTTATGTCCAGATCACTTCACGAGATTCATTCCTATTGATCACATTATTTCATTTCTGTTAGTTTAAAGTCAATAATAGAATGATGTGTCACTAAAGCATTGATTGTAATCTTTTTGTAAATTTTGTTTAAATACTTCATTCTGCTGAAGTATTGAGGGTTGATCCCTAAGCATTGCAACTCTTTCTATCAAGCACTGTACCTTTTTCACGTTTCCAAAGCACGACTAATGAAAAGACTTTTCACATGATACTTCTGTTATGAAATAATGGTGATTTTTTTTGCTACTGTAATTGTGTTTTCATTGCTATTCTTCTTATGTTATTCATCTAAAATCTAATTGTAAAACAGGAGATGTGAAAAATAGGATATGTTTTTAACACCTTATTTGGATTGCGTTTACAATCTGTATGCTTTCTTCTGAAAGTTTGATTGAGAAATTCTTAAATGCTTCTCAATCCCTGTTGAATCACACCTTTTCTCCATTCCATAATTTGATTTAAATATCCAGTAAATCTAGCTAGCTTGCCCTATGATTACTCCTTTGAACTTTTGGTACAACGTTCTAGTTTTATTTGACTCCATAGCCCAAGGGAAAGAAAGTGATTTGATCAGATCAACCAACCAATCAACCAAATTCAAACAAACAACCAAGCATAATCATAATTAGCCTAAAATCAACCCAAAAACCAAGTTAAATCATAAAGAGAGAGCCCTCTCTGAAGCTGGCAAGGCTAGATCCCAACATTAAAAAGTGGTTTGATGTTTCCCAATGTATTCACTCCCACAACCTCAAAAATATAGAACAATAACATAGTGGTGACCATATTGGGGAAGAATACATTCTAATCCAAAACATTATTATTCCTTGTTTTAAAAATTAGTATTTCAGTAAGTAATTAATGTAGTAATATGAAATACATGATCTAAGGTTTCTTTTCTAGATATCTGTTAGATTATAGATCCTGATTTTGATTTTTGTGTGATGATCTTTTGTAACCCTGGCTCCCAGAAGAATTTATACTAGATCTCATCCTAATCCCAACCCTGCTAAAATTGTATATGACCCTGAGAAATTGGTGAGAAAAAGAAACCTTACTAAGTGTCAAGGTAGTAATTGTCCCCTATCTAGATTCAATTCTCCTTTGGAAAATACCCCTTTGTCAAGATCAAATTCTCTTCCAGAGAAGTTTGAAACTTTACAAGACATAGAATTTGATTTTCCTTTTCAGGAAAGTTTTTTTAGATCCAAGTCTGAGGCTTTCATAGATCAAACTTTCATAGATAAAGCCATACTACAAGTGTATATCTCCCAAGCCCAAGACCTTGAATCAGAACCTGATCTTGAACCTTTACAACACTTTTCCAGATTACAAGGTCTTGTTTCAGTGTTGGACCAAGCTATAGATGAAGCTTTCATTCAACAATTTGTTGAATTTTCTACTTTGACTGTTGCAGTAGCCTCCTTATCTAGTCAATCCTCTCAGTCTGTACATTTACAACATCCCAGTCTTACTCATTCTATAGTTTCAACATCCCTACCTTTGGTTTCTTAAACTACTATAACTATTATCCCTGTAGTTATCCAGACTACACCTCCACTAGGTCCATCCTCAACTCAATCTACTGGGACAATTATGGCAAGAAGGTATGCACCCTTGGTGTTACCAAGCCAGCTAAATTCTATGCCTGTAGATTATCCATCCAAAATTGTGAATTTTGACAATACTGGTGCTTATATTGCCAACAACATGTAGATGGGATGAATGATGTGTTTGACCTCTAAGAAGTGGATGAGGCCAATGTTAAAAGGAGATTATTTGCCCAGAGCTTAGGAGATGATGTGAAGAAGTGGTTTAGGGGTTTACCTACAGGAAGCATAGGCAATGTTTCTGCTTTCCATCAAGCTTTTTTAGCTAGATGCGAGATCAAGAAGAACCCACTACAACCCCTAAACGAATATAAAAGGTTAAACAGGAAACCCAATGAAACTATGGAAGAGTATTGTGAAAGATTCAATATTGTTTACAATGCCATCCCACAAGACATCAAGCCCTCCCCTGGCCTAGCTATAAAAGGTTAAAAAGGAAACCCAATGAAACTATGGAAGAGTATTGTGAAAGATTCAATATTGTTTACAATGCCATCCCACAAGACATCAAGCCCTCCCCTGGCCTAGCCTTGATTGATTTTCCAGATGGATTCGATGTAGATATGGAGTATCAGCTTAGGAAAAGAGACCTGACAACTTTGGAAGAAATGCAAGAAAATGCAATTAAAGTTGAAGCCAATATCCTGGCCAAAAAAGCCAAATTGAAGTTTGAATGTAGAGTAACCTATTGAAGGTGTTATCACTCAGGTTGTCCCTAAGCTCCTGAAGGGATACGACTGAGGTAACCACAAACCAATCTTTGGATTGCAGGTTCTAGCCCACCTACAATCAGAGAGGGCTCTCTCTTAATGATTTAGCTTTGTTGACGATGATTTTAGGCAAGTTATTGGGTTCAGGGGTTTTGATTTTTGTTTGGAGGGGGTTTGGATGTAAGGAAGATAATTCCAGGCAGAGGGGCAAGGGAAAATGTGATAGTTTCAAACCATTGGGCATGGAGTCATGGATTAAGGCTTGCTGTTGCGTTTTCTTGGCCACAAGAGGATTATGGAGCGGGATAGCTACACATGAAACAATATCAATTTGCTGAAAAGATGGGATGAAAGTCAGTGATGAAAGACAATCAAGAATCTTTGATTAACTAACAGGGAAAGAGGTGAATGAATGGTTATCTAGGAGCAGTTAAGAATTCCTAAACCGACATTCATAGGTGAAAGAAACAGCGTAAACAAGATCATTTAACTATGCATGTTCATAACTATTCCTGATGAAAAAATGGAGAAATTGCAGAAATTGAGCCTAGGGTGCAGCCAAGCAAATCCTAAACTATTCTTCTTTTCTGCAATTTAGATGGTGGATTGATGATAACACAAACATAAAAACTAAACAAAGTTAAAGAAACACTTATTGAACCATGTCGAAGCATAGGAATTCCATATTCACTCCTCGACCAGTTAAACACAACAGACAGTTTCCGAATTCATGCTTTCAGCAGACTTTGATTATAGAGAGTATCACATTTACAGTGCGAATCTCTTCTCGAGCAAAATATCAAACTAACAAATATCAAACAAACAACCAACCCCTACTCCATTTTTCTAGGTGGTATATATAAGAAAAATATCTAAAGTCATTTACTACAACCGACCTAAATAGGTCTGCAGGAAAAATCTTTCTAAACCTAACTTATGCTGGAATTAAATGTAAGCAAGTCTTTTTTGGGCTATGCCAGTGGCAGCTGGATCAAAAATTGATTTAATGTGATGTCCTCTATGGCTTGGTGCAGTGGTTCTGTCATAACTGTGCATTGAGTCCTGGTCCACTGATCTCCTGTGAGTTTAATGTGCAGTCATTTGTGCTGGTGAGCTTTCAATGCGTCCTCAACTGCTTCTTGACTTTCAGGGCTTTCCTTTTAAGGCTGGATTTTCCTCGAGCCCTAAGAAAATCTCCTCTGATACACTTTGCTGCTACTCTGATACTCTTTGACATGCTTTTTATCTTCACAACTACTCTGATACACTTTAACCTCTGAACTTGGTCTCTCTATGTCTTCAAATACGTTTAAATTGGCAAAATCGGTGCAATAAGGCCGAGGAATCAAAAGATTCCTTAAAGATTCTCTAATATGGCTCATTTCCCGTAGTGATGCGCGATTAGCAGTTCGCCCTAATCGCGCATCGAAAACTTCCTCTGTTTTTCATTCCGGAGCTCGGAAGCTTGGCTTTTGCGCTTGCACGTTTTTTCGATTTTTTGGCTGCTGACGTCAGCTGTACGGCGGATGACGTCAACATGACGTCAACAGTGGGGTCCTTTGGTATGGATGTGACGTCAACATGCTGACGTCAGCAGGGTGATGTGGCAGTATGGTGGGGTGATGACGTGGCG
>APFE031593340.1:42546-80904 GCA_000404065.3 Pinus taeda
CCCCCAAGGTGTCTTTATCTTGGTCATAGACCAAGACAAGGTCACCTTCAGAAAAGACTCGAGGACGGACAGATTTATCATACTGCGTTTTCACCCTTTTCTTATGAGCCTCATTCATCGTGGCGGCATCTCGATGCTACTCATCGAGATGTTCCAAGTGAAGGAGGTGCTGTTCGAGACTCGAAGTCTCTGGAAGGAGCTCAACAACTAACTTAAGAGATGGAATTTCATATTCAACCAGAAAGATAGATTCCATCCCATAAACCAACTGAAAAGGTGTAAAACCAGTAGCAGTCTTCACAGAGGTCCGGTATGCCCAAAGAGCCGAATACAACATAACGTGCCAATTGGACCGATTTTTGTCCATTGTCCATTGGAGGATCGTCTTAAGAGTTTTATTGACTGCCTCGACCTGTCGATTAGTCTGAGGATAATAAGGAGACGAATGCTCCCGCCAAAAACCTAATTTGAGAGCCAATTCAGACATCAGTTTATTCTGGAAGTGACTGCCATGATCAGTGACAATCTCTCTCGGGATACCGAATCTTGAGATAACTTGATTGAAAAGGAACAATGCTACCATGTCACTATCGTTTCTATAAGTGGGCATGGCCTCGGCCCACTTCGTAAAGTAGTCTACACCCACGATAATGTACTTGTGATTCGCTGCTAAAGGCAGATTACAAGTTGTAAAATCAATACCCCACTTAGTAAAAGGACCAACGGTGACAACGGGAAAAAGAGGAGCTGGATGAGCACACATCTTCCGAGTAAAAATTTGACAGGGGTGACAGCGTTTGACCGCTTCCACACAGTCTTTAAAGAGTGAAGGCCAAAAATAGTCGGCACGTAAGATGCGCTGGGCTGTAGCAAGCCCTGATAGATGACCACTAAAAGCTCCACTGTGGCAGTCATTTAGCACTGACTCTACTTCCTCTAAGGTTAAACATCGTTGAAGGATTGAATCAACCCCTCGATGGTATAAGGTATCACCAATGATAACATAATTTTTAGCTAGGTGACGTAATTTTCGACGTTCATCCTTGGAGAAAGTAGAGGGAAACTTCGAAGTCTGGAGATAGACAATGATATCTCAATACCAAGGGTCGAGTGAAGAGATAAGGAATAAATGTTCGTCGGGAAGACTTTCCTCATAAACAGTATCCTCTCCACAAGGAAGCTCAGAAATTAGCTCAACAAAAACCATTGATTTCTTAGACTTGGCAGACAAGAGCTAGAGATCAAATTCTTGCAAGATGACTATCCATCTATTATATTTTCCCCCAATCACTCGCCTACTGAGGACAAATTGAAATGGATTGACCGCTGCTAAGACAAAAGTTTTGTGCAGTAGGATATAATGACGGAGCCACTGGACAGCATGGATAGCTGTCAAGGCCGACTTCTCGACTGGAGAATAGCGAAGTTCAAGACCTATTAAGCCTCGGATCAAATAATAAATCACATGCTCGGTGAGAGCATCGTCCCCCTAAATGAGAACCATCCCAATGGTTGATTTTGCTGTAGTGAGATATAAAAGGAAGTCTCTCCCATTATCCGGTGGACTCAAAAGTAGGGCAGAGACTAGTGCCTTTTTCAAAGCATCAAATGATCGTTGCGCAAAGTCATCCCATACAAATGGAACTCCTTTCCGTAGCAAACACATGAACCCGTTAGTGATCTCGGCATAGTTCGCTATAAACCATCTTAAGAAATTAGCCTTCCCTTGAAGACTTTGAAGTTGTCGAATTGAGGACAGGGGAGGCAACTAAACTATTGCCTCAACCTTGAAGGGATTAACCCAAATCCCTTCATTTGACACAATGAACCCTAACAACTGACCAGACGTAACCACGAAAACGTACTTGTTGGGATTCAACCAGATTTTATAAAAATGACATCGCTCGAAAACCATTCGAAGGTGACTAGGGTGATCAGTTCTCTTTCGAGAACGAGTAGTGAGATCATCCAAGTATGCTTCGATGACATGTTTGATGTCATGGAAAGCATATGACATGGCCCGCTAAAAAGTGGCTCCAACATTTTTAATACCAAAAGGCATCTTTCTATATGCAAAGGTACCCCAGGGACATATAAAGGTTGTCTTATGTTGATCTTCAGGATGGATAGAAATTTGATTATAACCAGAAAAACCATCCATGAATGAAAAAATCTCATTACTCGCACACTCGTCGATAATCTGATCAATGAATGGCGTGGGGTAATTATCTTTCAGACAAGATTTGTTTAGGTCCCTAAAATCGATGTGTACTCGGATTGTTCCTTGCTTTTTATGCACAGTGACTGGATTAGAAACCAAATTAGTAAGAGGAACAAGGTATATGAAACCCGCCTTTAGTAGCTTCTCAACTTCAGCTTTGATAGATGCTGCTTTCCTAGGGTTAACCGGCCGAAGCCTTTGACAAACTGGTTTGGCATTTTCATACGTCTTGATCTCATGTTGAACTATATATGGGTCAATGCCAGGCATTTCTTCATAAGACCAAGCAACTACATCTTGAAATTCCTTGAACAGGTCGGTGTAAATTTGAATTTCTTCGGGGGAACACTCAATTCCGATGAAGAGATCCTCGATCATGTTAGGGTCCCTAGAGATGTTTATAGGTATTGTTTTTGAAATCACCGACATATTACCTTCGGCACAAACGTGTGCTGGAGCCAAAGGATTTGACACCGTACAAACATCACTAGTACAGAGCTCGGAGAATCTAGATTCTACCTCCTGCAATGGAGGAAGAAAGTATGAACGATGGTGTAAATATTCCCAAGGTCGATCTATACCCATCATTGCTTCGAGGATTGCTTCTTCAGAAGGTAAAACTGAATCTAAGCAGTCCAAGGCAGAGGTAGAATCAAGGCTCCAAGCTGGGGCCACATCGCCATCTAACTCCTCTTCGAAAAAAGGAGTAGAATGGTCATCTGCAGAGTTGACGATAGACTAATATCTAAGCTCAGCTGCAGATATAGGGAATGCCATTCCATTCACTTTTCCTTCAACTAATGTGGTTGTAGGTGAAGGTAAGGTCCAATGGTCTGAAAAATAACGAGTTCAGAAGAACTCTTCTCGAGGAGAGTCCTTAGATGATGAAACAACATTGATTTTAGCGAAAGGAGAGGGAAGATCAAAGGTACCCATCAATGAGGAATACATCCATACTCCTAAATTCTCAGTACGCGGATGAGGGTTATCCACTAAAGGAACAGTAGAGTTAGAGCTTGCTTGAGGATCGACTGGACAATAATCCAATTGATCAACCTTAATGATTTTCCCCTCATGAGGAAAGCAAATGACACGAAACAGAGTCGAAACAACGGCGTCCATTTCGTATACCCAGTTCTTTCCTAAGAGGAGATTATAGTCTAGGTTAGCATCTACGACTTCTACTTCAATATTGACGACCTTCCCCCCAACACATATAGGAAAGGTCGGGATAATCCCATGCGGCTTATGAGAATGACCATCAAATGTAGTCAAGATAGTAGGTGAAGGAACAACCGAAGGTGATCCAATAGCTTTCCAGCATGACATCGACATGACGCACGTGGAAGCTCCTTCATTAATCTTGGTACGAAAAATGTTAATTTTCCAGTATGTAGACTTTATTTGGAAAGCCATATGATGAGGGAGTCACTTTTTGACATTTAACATGTCAAAAGTGAGCACTAAAGAGTTATTTGGATCGACTGCCCCAATCATGGAAAGTAAAGCACTTCGCTGAGCCGGACACGACTGGAGAACCTCTAAAGCAGACATGGCACACAGACTCTGATCCAGATCCTCAACAATGGAGTAATTCTAGGCAGCCCTAGCATTAGGATTGATAGTCGCGCGTTTAGCGGAACCTTTCGGTATCTGTGGTATAGTCTCAATAGGGGGTCGCTCAATATGAAGGTCGGTATTTCTGGGAACAGTCTTGTCCTTGGAATTTTCAGCTTCTCCATAATCATGTGACCGAGTAGCCACATGGATGTTAGAACCCACCATGAAAACATTCGATGATTTCTCCCCTTCTTGGTTGCCCCCTGCGGAGGTTCCAAGGTTTGAACTCGCGCCAGCAAGAAGTTGCTGCCCTTGGGGAAAAGGGTTGGTTAACACAGTTTGAGAACTAGAAGTCCCTTGCTACCCTAACAAGCGCTGAGCATCTTCAATCTTGGGGCAAAGATGAGTTAAATGGTCTCCACTGCACAACTTGCATGGAAACTTGACTTTCTTTCTAGACTCATTTCTACCACCACCAGCATTATTGCCGGACCTATTTGCATCAGCCTTCCCATCCTGGTTCTTTTTATTACCTTGTCCATTCTTTTTCCCATTGGAATTTCAATTTCCTTTGGGGTTATTAGATTGGACAGCATTGATCGAAGAGGTTTGGGAAGCCAGAGGGTTAAACAATGTGAATTGGTTGTTAGAAGCAGTTTGTAAAGACAACTGCTGCAATTGGTTCAACAAGTTCACTGCATTCGTGTCTACCGACCCAACAATACCATCTGCGTGGGGACCTAGCTTCAACTTAGCTATGTCAACCTTAGACCCAGGAGCATCTAGCAAGTAATTTTGTAGGATCCTAGACTGAGAGTAGATCAATTCTAATTGTTGGGCCCTAAAAATGGCTTGCTCCTCAGAATAGATTCCAGACATGGAGACATCCTTGGAGATCTCAGGTTGTAAAGATTTCAAAAACCATTCGAGATGGTACTCCGGAGGGATTTTGGCTTTAATGAGCCTCTTTCTCCGTCTCCGTTCCTGAATATGGTCAGAAATGTGAGTTGCCTTATCCTGACGAAAAGTGGCCAGTAGTTCAGTTCCGGCATCATAACGGACAGGCAACTGGAAATGATTTAAGAAAATATTGGCTAAGTCAGTGAAAGATGTAAAGCTACCCCCTGGCAACTCTATATACCATTTGGCTACATTACCAATCAAGGTGTATTGAAAAATTCTCAACCTAATTGAGTCATTGATAAGGGAGTTAGATGACCACCACAAATGGAATGTGGTTACATGGTCGCCTGGGTCCTCATCGCTCTTCCCTTCGAATTTTGGAATGTCCGAAGGGAGTTTGGTTGTGACCAGAGGCCAAGCCGGATTGTACTTGATTGGATCGTTTTTTAACTTAGTGAGATCTAGCAAGTTCAATGTTGCCAGAAACGGAAGCCTAGGAGGACCTTGGGGATTCCACCCAGACTAGGCAGAACTCCCAAAACTCTGAAAAGATAGACCTGGATTTTGGAAGGCACCAGGCTTCCTAAAGTAACTAGCAGAACTGAATGAACCAAAAGGCAAGCCTTGTGATCTAGCAAAATTCGAAGTTTGACCAACTCCGGCCGCAAAACCTCCATAACCAACAAAGTTTCCTCCTAAAGGATTATAAGGAGTTGATAACCCCTGATACGGATTCCAAGCTGAAGCTAAGGGAGGAATACTTTGAAACAAACTAACTATGGCATATGGCCTATTCCCTTGTTGGCCGAAAAACGGATTCCCATTTCCCGCGCCACTAACCCCAGGGTTAGTCCAACCTTGGAAAGGATTTCTGCTTTTTCCTATAGAAGAAAAAGACATGGATCCTATTGTCGGGTTGGAATGTGGTATATGACCACTTCCGAAAGGAAAACCCTGGAATGAAGCCGATCCACCCATCATGGATGTGGCAGCACTAAACAGAATTGAAGGAATACCCTGTGAATGGGTGCCAAATGGGAAGAATCCAGAACCAAAAGCATTGGTTTGGGAATTTCCACTCGTGGACGGAATGGAGGTAGACCCAAATAAAGATGTGCTAGCAAAAGATCCAAACAAAGAAGCAGAGAAGATGGAAATCGTTCCTCCCCCTTGTACCGATGTTGGAGTCTGCATAGTTGTAGCACTTGTAGTAGAAACCATGCTTCTAGTAGTGGTCATCGATGGTAAGCGCGTAGCGTAACCTGGACTTGACAATCTATGCGTCGGAGTCCCAACGTATTGTAATACATCTGGATGACTAGATGGTAGGGGAGAATTCGGAGCCACTAACGACTTTGAGAGTTCTTCTACCTCTATGTTATTCTCTGCTTGAAAGAGAACTCGAGAAAGAACTGGAGTGCTCCTCTCTTGTTCTTCAGGCCTTGCTTGAATACTAATGCCCCCGAGAGGAGGATCAATCCTCCATGCGTCAACTGCCGTGGGATGAAACCCACCAGTAGTATTACCTCTGCGCCTTCTAGGAGAAGGCTCTAAACTTGGTGGTGAAAGACCACGAAGTCTTCGAGACCGTCTAGGTGATCGGTCAGCCACTTTGAATTTCTTGTTAAGATCTAACTAAAGACTCAAAAAAAATTGAAAGCTAGGCCAACTAAGAGCACAAAGCACACACTATAAAGTCCCTAAAGATAACAGCCAGTCAAACAACTTTCAAGTATTTCCGCTCCGGGTGATTAGGACTAGACACCAAAATACGAGAATGTGAATTAAGGGTCCTTCTGAAGATAGTCTGGGATGATGAGGGCCTAGTCCTATCAGCGAAGGTAACAAAGGAAGTTTCACTGAACTCCTAAAAACAGCCTACGCTGATGCAAACCCCCAAGCTTCGTAAGGGTTCCCTCTAGTAGTACTGTTGAGAGTGATGCAACGTCGACCTCAGGTGCCACAGGATTCCCCTCCGTAGCCACCTATGTAGATCCCTAGGAGTAGCAACTATGGATACCAACTCGTCATAGAAGCCAGGAGGAACAGTCGTGAGGTAAGTTTGGACAAGTAGGAGAGGGGGTATCTCTCTTCCCTGTCTTCACAGACCCTCGTGCTTAACTCTCAGATCCAGAGATTTCCTAGTCTTCCTAATGCTATTGGATTTTCACTCGCTATTCAGACTCCTACATTTGACGTTTAAATGGCCTTGGAGAGTTAACTCTCCACTCGCCTAATCCAAGGCCCTAAAATCCAAAAACTTGTTGGTGTATCTAACTTAAAAAAAAAATTAGTGAATTTTAGTTAGCGCTTGATTTTAAAATAGGCTGTTATTTAAGTCACGGTATAATGGAAGTGAAACTAGTGGTGTTTTTGACGCAAAAGAAATTAATAAAAACTTAACTACATGCACATGCACTTGTTTTCGTTTTTCGATGAAAAGCAATTTCTACAGGGTTCAAAGAAACTTCTAATAAAATAAATTTTTCTTTTCTTTTTGTTAACTCACGCTTCACACTCACAAAAGTTAAAAAAGCTATGTATGCCTAAAAAGATATGCAAATCTATCCTAATGCAACAAATATATGCTGATGCAATATTCAAAACAACTCTAAAAACAAGAAATGAAAGTTGCTTGCTTATCAATTTTTATTTTGCCACTTAAAATGTCTAGATGGAATATGAGATGCTACCATTCATTTTGGCTAAACACTAAAAACAAATTTCAAGACAAACATAAAGCACTTTCATTCACTAAAGGAAACCAAATGACAAGTTCAAGAAAGCAAAAGGAAGTTTTTCAAAAAGTTTTCTTCAAAGCAACAACAAAAGAGTCTTTTCAAAAATGCTCTCAACAAGACTGAAACTTTGTGATTGAAGAATAGGAAACAAACACTTTTGCAAGTTGACACCACACAATGGATGAAAACTCAACAAACATAAATGTGTTTAAAGATGCTCTTAACAATCAAAAGCAGCAATGAAAGCTTTGGCAACAAAGACAAAAAAGATTAAAAGGACAAATTTCAAGAAAGTATCAATCAACAACTTTCATGAAACAAAGAAGTGGATGGTCACAAAAAGCGGTTTTGTCAAGCAAACAAAAAGTCACCAAAAGCAAGATTTAACACAAAGATTGAGACCAATATTTCTGCCCTGATGAATCAGAGCAGCCAAGATTCCAGCAAGAAATCTTGCGTGCTTCAGCAAAAAACGATGATGCTTGCAACAACGAAAACAAGACCAATACCCCTTACAATCAGAGAGAATTTGGAACAAGATGCTTGCTGTAAAACAAACAACTGATACTGGAAAATGAATGTTTCAGACTGAATCAAGCCACCAGACAGACCTTCAGAGACAAAAAAAGTTTTACAAATCTTGAAAATTGCAAGATATATGTGACTGTACTTATGTACAGATTGCGTGTATACGCGACTGATCCTATGGAAACCTGCATATATGCGGGTTAACTTAAGGAAACATGCGTATATACGCTTCTGCAACTAAGAAAAACAATGTATATAAAAGATTTCAAGGAAAATAAAAAAACAAACTGAAGAAACTGGCAAAACTTAGAATTCAAGAACAGACCACACAACAACAACAAGCAAACAAGCAGATGAGCCTTGATTGGCTTGAAAACACCCAAACTAGGAACAACAAGAGTGTTGTCCCCAGTGGAGCCACCAATTCTTTTGAGGGAAATATTCCCCTAGGGCTTTTGGGTTGAAACCCTAGCAGACTGAAAGTTGTCTATACAGAGAAACACACATTCACACAACCATTATCCTATTATAAGAAAATTCTATATTAAGAGGGGGCGTACCTTAGGTCCTACATTTGAGAAGGTCCTTTAGGGTCCAAACCCTTCTTCAAGTTCCTTTTGCTCCTTTGTCTTGCAAAACAACCAATTCCAAAGAACACAACAGTATATGGACAAAAACTTATAAAGAAACCATCTTCATGTTATAAAGAAAGGTAGTTAGTTATGAACTTTAAACAACCATTCACATATGAATTCCAACATGAATATCATAAACATAAAGGAGATTTATATCAGGAACCAAGACGTGTTTCTTATATTATAGACAAATAAAGTGCAGAAAAGGAATAATTTCACTTGAGTCACCTTTCGCAGGCTCCAAGCAAAGCTTCCTTCTGGATCCGTCTAGCCTCAAGCCTTTAGCAAACTCCTTCCATGACTTACTCCATGATGTCATAAGTAGTGGATGAACATCAACACACAAGGAAACAAGGGTTTCCTGTATAAATGGGGGAAGTGCAAAAGGCACAAGGGTCTCCAGACCTGGTCAGGGGAAAAATCTCAGCATAATAACCTTTCTCTCCTCTCTCCTCCCTTAGGCCTTCCCTTTGAGGTCTTTTTATACCTATCCCGAAGTAGTTTTTTAGTTGGGAGTTGGTTGGGAACAGTTGGGCCATGGGCACTAACAGGTGATCAGCAGGTAAAACCTGTGATCTCCACTTGAAACTAAGGAGTTTTATATTTTTTAAGTGTTTTAATACATATACGCGGGTTGGGTATATTCCCACCCGCGTATACATGCGTTTAACTCAGGGAAATGTCGCGTATAAGGGATAAAACACTGTTTTTTAAATTTTGGACCAGGTCTGGAAGGAGGGGTTTCCCTAGGCCATGAGTGCAACATCACAAACCATAAGAGTGAGATTTTGAGCTATAACAAGGGGGGTTGCTGGTGGCCACAACATAACCATAAAAGAATAACCTTCTACTTCTGTTGTTGACCATAAGATTGATAACCTAGTTATAGTAGTAAATCAAATGATGCAAAGAGTGAACCTTAATGAACAAAATCAAACAAGTCAAACCAAAATGTTCAACAAACCAGAAACCAAAATTTTAGAAGAAATACCCCCCAAATTAAAAAAAGAGAGCAAAAGGGACCAGATTAGTATATTTGGCCTCCTTTTCAGGAAAATTACATAGATGATGAGGGGAATATTGTGGAAGATTTAGATGATAACCAAATTAATTTTTTAAGGGTAAATGAAGATGAAACAATGTTCCTCACTCAAGAGGAACATGAAATTTTTCTTATTTCCTAAACTGAAATGGATTCTAAAGAATAAGAGGAATAGAAACAAGGATTTGAAAATGATATAATGAAATTACATAGGCAGTACAATCTTAGAAGTAAGAAAAATCAAGATACTGCATATAAAAATAGTGTTGAAGATCCTATTAAAAAGCACTCTGATTCTGATCCAAAGAAAACAACAGAAAATCACCCTAAGAAAACCACAGAAACTCTAGGAAAGAAACCTATAGAACTTGTTATAAAAAAGGCAATTGATGCTTCTTCTAGAAATACTCAAACTGATCTACAATCTACCAGCGAACAAACTGAATTGGCCACAAAACTAGTTACTGATAAGTCTGATTCTTTAAATCTGCTTAAAAATCGCACACCGTTCAATATAGAAAGTGAAATTTCAAAGTTGAAAATTTCTATCTCCTTAACTGAATTAGCTAACAAGAATGTATACATGACTCAGGTCCTAAAGCCATTAAATATTGGGGAGAAAACTGATGATGTCAATTTGAGTGATGATCAACCCGAGCTCCTATTTGGGCCTGAGGTAGAAGGAAAACCACAAGAAGGAGGAGTCCCTCCATTTTATGTTAGCTCGAATATTCATGATAAAATACTTCATAATGCTATGCTAGATTTAGGTGCATCTCATAATCTAATGCCCAAAGCAGTCATGGAGAAATTAGGACTAGATATCACTAGACAATGCAAAGATTTGTATTCCTTCAACTCTAGCAAATTCAGGTGCCTAGGTCTTATCAAAGACCTGCATGTCACTTTGGCCCGAATCCCTATTAAAAGTCTAGTGATGGATATAGTGGTTGCAGACATTCCCCCAAAGTATGGCATGCTCTTGCCACACTCATGGGGCGCAAAATTACAAGGAACCCTATAAATGAACATGACCTATGCCACTATACCAATGTTTGGTCAACAAAGAAGACTGTATAGGGAAACCTTAATGAAGTACATGGTCAACAGTCAAGATAAACCACATAACTACCCTCTTTACTCAGTTCATTCTGACTTAGAATCCTTCATTCTTTATAATGATGAGGGCATGGATGCCCAGGTCACCCAGGCATAAAATGATATTGATGAAAAATAGGAAAATCAGACTCTAATTGTGCAGCAAAGCATTGAAACTGAACCTTTTCGGAACATGATATTTAATGGCTTTTGTAGCAAAGTAGGTTCAGGGGCAGGTGTTTGGGTGTCCAATCCAAGAGACAATCATGTAGAAGGTCATTCCTATAAACTCAATTTTCATTGCACCAATAATATAGTAGAATATGAGGCACTTCTCTTAGTTTTGCAACTATTGAAGAAGTTAGGTGCTAAAATAATTGTTGTTCAAGGAGATTCTAAATTAATTATTAAATAGATCAAGGGAGAATATGCTACAAAACATCCTAGGTTGAGAAATTGTAGGAATGATGTCCTTGAATTTTTAAGAACTTTTGAAGAATATGACCTTTCTGTCATTTCAAGGAATTAGAATGTATTGGCTAATGGTTTATATTTTTTAGATAGCACATGCCAAATGTGTCATCAAAACAAACAATATACAGTGGAGGTTAAACACCGTCCTACTGTACCTGATAATATGAGACATTGACAGGTATTTGGAAATGATAAGAAGATTGAATTTTTTTTGCAATCCAAGGAGGAGTATGAAAACAATAACATAGATTTAGACTTTGAAGAGGAAGGATAGATGATTGAACTTCCAAAATCTAAAGTAGGGAATCAGATTGTTGAATATGTTAGTGTAGATAAACAAATTGATGATTTAGATGTAAATATTTTAGTGAGTAAAAATGTGCATAAATTAGAATTACATGAAATTGATCCAAAAAAAGAAGAATTTGAAGTACTTCAACTTAAAGATAATGTTTTTGCAAGGGGTCTAGCTCCTTTAGAAGAAACTTTTGATTTTAATGATGTAGCAAAAAAGCAAAAAATAGAACCCATAGGGGCAGATATAGAAGAATGCAATATAGGTAGTGAACAGAATCCCAAAATGATAAAACTCTCAAAATCACTGCCTATTATCACAAAACAACGATATATAGCTCTTTTTAAGGAATTCACGAATATCTTTGCCTGGAGCTATGAGTATTTGAAAGCATATGACACCGGTATCATACAACACAAAATCCCAATCAAATAAGATCAAAAACCATTCAAGAAAAAACTTTGTAGGATCAATCCTATCTTGACGCCTTTGGTTGAGAAAGAAGTAAAAGGGATGTATGACGCAAAAATTATACTTCCTATTATATACTCTAAATGGGTGTCTAACATTGTCCTTGCTAGAAACAAAACGGAAGAAATCGGACTGTGTATTGATTTCAAAAATCTAAATAAGGTATCCCTTAAATAGAACTACCCGTTACCTAAAATGGATCATATATTGCAAAAGGTAGTAGGATCTAGTAGGATTTCCTTATTAGGTGGTTTCTTAGGTTATATCCAAGTCTTAGTGCATCTTGATGATAAGGATAAGACTGTCTTTACTACACCATGGGGCACTTTCATGTATGTGAAAATGCTCTTTGGGTTAATGAATGCTTGAGCCACTTTCCAAAGAGTAATGGATATTGACTTTGCTGATGAAATTGGCCATTTTATTGTGATTTATCTAGATGACATTACAGCCTATTTAAAAACTGATGAGGAAAATTTAGCACATCTGAGAAGAGTGTTTGAAAAATGTAGAAGGTTTGGTATCTCACTCAATCCTAAAAAGACATTGTTTGGCATTGTGGAAGGAAAACTTCTTGGTCACATTATTTCCAAGGATGGAATTAGGATTGATCCTAGTAGGATTGAAGCAATTTCAAAAATCAGTCATCCAGGAAATACCAGAGAGCTTCAATCTTTTATTGGTAAAATCAATTTCCTAAGGAGATTCATTCGTAACCTAACAAAACTTCTTAGAAACATAACAAACATGCTTAAAAAGGACTCTGAAATCAAGTGGAGTATTGAGGCTAAACAATCCTTTGAGTTAGTCAAACAGGCATTGACAAAGGCAGCAATGTTGATTAGTATAGATTTTACCAAAGATTTCATAATCTTCTCTTTTGTTTCCAAACACACCATTGCAGCAGTTTTACTACAGAAAAACAGTGAAGGATTTGAATAGCCTATTGCATTCTTTTGGAAAAGCTTTAAGAGATGCATCTGTGAAATACAATATTATGGAAAAACATGCCTTTGCATTAGTTAAAGCATTAAAAGATTTTAAAGTATAGATTTTGCATTCCCATATTATTGCTTATGTACCTAATGCAGTGGTTAAGGACATTTTGACACAGAATGGACTTGATGGAAAGTGAGGAAAAAGGATTGTTGTCATTTTGGAATACGACTTAGAAATCAAGACCACCAAGTTAATTAAGGGTCAGGTACTAGCCAAATTGATGGCTGAGTCAAATTTCTATGCATTGGACATTAACTTGATTGATTCATTAGATAATCAGGAGGAAGAGGTGACTCCACAAATTGATGAGGCATTTCCGAACTCACCCTCATATGCAAACTTGCTTTATGTTTTATTTAATTTAAATACTCCTCCTAGTTTGACAAAAAAAAAGGCAAGATTTATTAAGTTAAAAGCAGTTAAATTTTGCATTATAGACAATGTTTTGTATTGGAAAGATGTTGGTGGACATCTTTATTGTAAAACCACTGCCAATAAAATCTTTAGAGCTGGTTTCTACTGGCGTACCCTTTTCCTTGACTTTCACAAACAAGTCACCTCATGTCATCAATTCTAGTTTTTTAAGGGAAAGATAAAATTGTTGCCCCTACCCTTAAAGCCTATCTTTGTTGAAAGCCCTTTCTAGCAATGGGGATTGGATTTCATTGGTGAAATTCATCCCTGTTTGTCTGCCCAACACAAGTGGATTCTTACAGCCACTGAATACTTTACCAAGTGGATAGAGGCCACCCCTTCTAGAAATGCCACTGATGTTGTTAGTATTAAATTCCTTGAGACCAATATCCTCTCCAGATTTGGCTGTCCTAGAAAACTCATCACCGATAATGCTACAGCCTTCAAATCTAAAATATGGTTAATGATGCAGGAGCATAGACTCGGGAAAATACTTTATATTTTTATTTAAATCTAGGGGTTTCATGTTTTTGAGAAATTATTAATTTTATGTAAATATTTATGAGATTTTGAGTGATTAATTATATTTTTAATTAATTATATGAGAGGATTTGTAATGTTTCCAAATAATTGGAAAACGCGAGAGAAATTAGCCTTGAGATAATTAAGAATTAATGATGGAGCCCAAATTAGAATTAGTTTCGAGGTTTTAGGGATAAAAATGTAGGCTATAGGGATGTTGAGATATTTGGGGATTTTTTTGAGTGATTAAAGGGATATGAACCAGAATTGGTTCAATTCAAATTGTATAAATTTATGAGCCTCAAAGGGAAATTAGGGTAGATAGGATAGAATAGAGAGGAGAAAGTGAAGCTTGGACAGCCAAAGCTTGAAAGCCTCGGGGAAATTGTAAGGCAATTAATGTTGAATATCTGGCAAAGACAAAGTCTGTAAGTATTTTTATTGTTAATGTGAAAAGTGTTTTCAGAATTGTGTGGTTCGATTTCTGGAGTGGTGTATATTTTCTGTAATTGAGTTTAAATTGAGAATGCACATTTTATATAATTTGGTGGTGAAATCGTTGTTTGAGTTTAATGACTTGAAATGAGTCAAATTTTGCAAAGTAATGGAAAATTGTTCTGAATAATCGATGCTGGAATAGTTGATAGTGGGGAGCAAATATTGAAATTGACCTTCAGTTAGAATTTGACATTGGATGCATGTGTATAGTGTTTGTAAATTCTTACACTACAGTGAAATTGGAGTACTTGAAGCAGCTAGAAATCAATCTACAACACTAGTCAATGTAGTTGAGTTTGTGTTCTCAGCGCATGGAATGTGAATATTAATGCTATTTTGCACGTAGGAAAAATCATAGCATCAAATCGATTTAATAGGCAGTTTCAATTAAAATTGCAGAAACCAGAGTTTTCAGTGAAAGAATTGAATTAAGAGATGCGTAAGGAAGTTTTAAGTGGAATTGGTGTTGGCACATTGGATTAGACAACAATGTGGGCTCGATTTATCATCGTGGAAGAGCGATTGAAGGATCAAAGAGGAGCTGAATGTGTTGAAAGTTTTCATACAACGTTGAAAATTGGGCAGTATAAAAAATCGAATGGGTTTCGATTGGCAGTGATCATTCGATACCAGAGGTGTAGAGTGAAGGTTCAAAGTCGATTTATGAAATGCCAGTGAATAGTTGAAGAAACTGAATGCGTTGGAATTGGAAAAAGGTAAATGCATTAAGGACACAGAGAGAGTGGTTTTGCATCAAACGCAGAGCAGAAGTGAACGTTGAATTCAATTCCTATGGTGAAGACTGCGTTAAGATTGAGTCTGCAGTGGTATTATACGTTGAAGGGCGTTCAACAAGTATAAAAACAAGCGTTAAAATAGTGGCAGCACACTGTTGAGATTGGTGTGTGTGAAACGTTCATAGTTGTTGGCACATAAGGCATTAATCAAGCTTGATTGAAGTAAAGGCGCACTTGAATTTGCAGAGGCGTTCATGAGGTAAGTGTATTTGTATTAAAAAAAAACCGTGGCATATTTCTTATTGTGTTGACTGAACGAGGAATGTTGCATGGTTAAATACAACAATCAACATGTAATGGTGTGTGGGCCAATGTCATTTTAAATGATTTGTGGAAAGGTTGGGTTGAATAAACAATGTCAAGTTCAGAAAAAAGTAAGGCGCACATACTAAATGGGACCAATGTTAATTGTTAAACTTTTGGGAGTTGGATGCAATATATATTGGGTTTTAGTCAACCAAGTTTGATTCTAGAAATTTGAGAAGAATGAACCTCATGTAAAGGTTTTTCATGGATGGAAGAACTCTACATATGAAGTTTAAAGGTTTTATGAGAATATGAATGAAATTGCCATAAACAGAAAAGAGAGTGGGCATTATATTAGGTTGAAGAGAAATTATTGCATAAGTGAATATTAATGAAGAGTCAGAGTATGATTTGGTTGTAAATGTCAATTGAGGTGTGGTTTTAAATGCAAGGGAATTGATTATTGGGTTTGTGGTTATTGAACCATATGTTTGACAAGCTTCCGCATATCTTGAACCATTGTGATAGTTGTGAAATTGCTAGATTGGAATCTTATTTTTCAGAGATTTGGAGAAACATTTATATATGCATAGTCTTGGAGCGAGATTCTAGGTTTATGTAGGGTAGACCTGCATCATTTTTGGTATCAGAGCTAGAATAGCTCTGTATGAAGGTTTAAGTTTTAAATTGAATTGAGTTAATTGCATGCGATGAATGAATATCTGATTTTGAAGCTAATGAAGATTGCAGCATAGAGATGCATTGGAGTTGAGGAAGGGATGCAAGATCAACAGGATCTTGAAGGTGAGTTGTCAGATGATATTTGACTATGGTTTGAAAGTTGTTTGCAGAGTTCAGGTTGCAAGCAGGTTGAAGAAAGTCTCAACGGGAAGAAGCAGATCACAGCTGAAGTGCAGTGATGAAGGAGTTTAGCAAGGGATTCTAGGTGAATGTGGCAGAACCTAAAGATTCAATAGAGGTTGAATGAAAAGGACAAGTGTGTTCTTGAAAGTTGCAGATGAGTGAAGCCTGAAGGGGTAGTGGAGAATGATCGAAAGGTTCCAGTAGAGGACTAGGTGATTACCAAGGGACCAAATCTGGAAGAAGGGATTGGTGAGGTAAGTGGCAGCAAAAGAGTTTACTGTTGCAGAGGCTTGGTGTAACTCATGAGTGAGAAAATCATGGTGAAGGAGATGACTATTGAAAGTCATAAAGGAGAAAGCAGAGGTTCAAAAAGAGGCCATAGTAGAAAAGAGAAGAAATATGCCAAGGCGAATGGCATAAGACAACAATTGACTCAGGAAGAGTATGAGAAAGAGAAAGTTGAGATAACAGTTCATCTTGAGCTATTGATGGAGTTTTTATGGGAAAATGTGAAAGACCAGAGACATGGTTTGTTGATGAGGAAGAGAGTGAAGTGGCAAAGGCTACAAAAGAAAAGAGATCGACAGATAAACATGCAGTTAACAGAGGAGCTGAGGAAGCTCGAGCAAATGATGGATGTACAGTTGAGACAGGAAGAACTCAAAGCAGCTGAGTTGGAAGAGGAGGTTTCCATTGATGAAATAGAAGAGATCATTGATGATTTCTTGAGTTACTGGGCAGATCCAGATCAGTTGGATAATATGAACTCTTGTATTTTTATTGCTGACAATTGTGATGTGATTACAGGGGTTGAGAAGGATGTGCAATCTTGTGAAGCTGTCACAAGTATGGAAAAGTACTCTGAAGAAGAAAGAAGTGATGCTTTTGTACTTGGAGCTGTGATAGCACAGGAAGAAGTTCTTATGGATGCGGAAGAAGTGAATCAATCTGAAGCACTGATAAGTGAATCAACAGTTGAGACTGTTAAACTTTGTGATTCTCAAACTGACAAATTGTGCATGAATGCAGGGACTATAAGTGGTGATGATATGCTTCAGCAATGCCACAGAGAAATTGAATTGTTGGAATATTTGTTGGAGAATTCGGAGTATGACAGGGAGATTGCAGCAAAAGAAAGAGTTCAGTACAATGAACAAAATCAGAAAGACATCATGGAGGCAGATGGTGTGAAGGAAGGACTGATTGACAGTGTCGAGAATTCTTTAGAGGATTCTTTGGGCAGAGAGAATCAACATACTAATGTGCTGATTGAGATGGAAAATTTAGAACAACATACTGAGGTGCTGGTAGAGGGAAGTAAGGCACCGATGCCTTATGATTTTTGTTTTAACAAGTGTTTTGTGAATGTAGGTATTATTGCAGGTGTTGAAGGACATTTGACTCAGTTGAGCAGCCAAATGAAGGAGAAAGATGAGAATTCTGTGGAAACATATAATCCATGGGATGAGGACGTTATGTTGCTGGAAAGGATGCTGAATGATCAAGATTCAGTGTAGGAGGAATCTCAATTTCAGAATTGGAAATTGCAGATGCAGAGAGATGAAGATAGTAGAAAGGAGTACACAAGGTACCAGTCCAGTAAGTTGCTGATAGGAGAAAACAGAGAAGAAGTTTTTCGTTGTAGAAGACAAGAGGGTTTGGATGATTGGGTGGCAGTAAGAACAAGAGCAAGTATAGAAGCAAGAATTCAGCAAGTGACACTAAAAATTGAACGAGTAAGAACTGAGAAAGCCATCTTAGCTCATCAGGCAGCAAGGAATCAAAAATCTAAATATTTATTGGACCGAGAAATTGAATTAATCAGAAGAATCATGTTGAAAGTGTCTCAGGGGAAGAAATTAGCAAGGAAGAGAAGAAACAACAGAAAAATGAAGATAGAGACAGATTGTGAAAGTGTAGCCAGTGGAGAAAGACAACATAAGACATGGAGACTTGGTGAAAAGCAGAAAAAAGTAGATATAGATGATGAGTTACAAAACAAAATGTAGGATCCAGGCAAGCAAAGATTTAAAATGCATGATCTGGAAATCATGATCATTTTCTACCTTGGGAGTCTGATGCAGGAGCATAGACTCGGGAAAATACTTTGTATTTTTATTTAAATCTAGGGGTTTCATGTTTTTGAGAAATTATTAATTTTATGTAAATATTTATGAGATTTTGAGTGATTATTATATTTTTAATTAATTATATGATAGGATTTGTAATGTTTCCAAATAATTGGAAAACGTGAGAGAAATTAGCCTTGAGATAATTAAGAATTAATGATGGAGCCCAAATTAGAATTAGTTTCGAGGTTTTAGGGATAAAAATGTAGGCTATAGGGGTGTTGAGATATTTGGGGATTTTTTTGAGTGATTAAAGGGATATGAACCAGAATTGGTTCAATTCAAATTGTATAAATTTATGAGTCTCAAAGGGAAATTAGGGTAGATAGGATAGAATAGAGAGGAGAAAGTGAAGCTTGGACAGCCAAATCTTGAAAGCCTCAGGGAAATTGTAAGGCAATTAATGTTGAATATCTGGCAAAGACAAAGTCTGTAAGTATTTTTATTGTTAATGTGAAAAGTGTTTTCAGAATTGTGTGGTTCGATTTCTGGAGTGGTGTATATTTTCTGTAATTGAGTTTAAATTGAGAATGCACATTTTATATAATTTGGTGGTGAAATCGTTGTTTGAGTTTAATGCCATGAAATGAGTCAAATTTTGCAAAGTAATGGAAAATCATTCTGAATAATCGATGCTGGAATAGTTGATAGTGGGGAGAAAATATTGAAATCGACCTTCAATTAGAATTTGACATTGGATGCATGTGTATAGTGTTTGTAAATTCTTACACTACAGCGAAATTGGAGCGATAACTTGAAGCAGCTGGAAATAAATCTACAACACTAGTCAATGTAGTTGAGTTTGTGTTCTCAGTGCATCGAATGTGAATATTAATGCTATTTTGCACGTAGGAAAAATCATAGCATCAAATCGATTTAATAGGCAGTTTCAATTAAAATTGCAGAAACCAGAGTTTTCAGTGAAAGAATTGAATTAAGAGATGCGTAAGGAAGTTTTAAGTGGAATTGGTGTTGCCACGTTGGATTAGACAATAATGTGGGCTCGATTTTTCATCGTGGAAGAGCGATTGAAGGATCGAAGAGGAGCTAAATGTGTTGAAAGTTTTCAAACAACGTTGAAAATTGGGCAGTATAAAAAATCGAATGGGTTTCAATTGGCAGTGATCGTTCAATACCGGAGGTGCAGAGTGAAGGTTCTAAGTCGATTTGTGAAATGCCAGTGAACAACTGAAGAAACTGAATGTGTTGGAATTGGAAAAAGGTAAATGCATTAACGAAACAGAGAGAGTGGTTTTGCATCAAACGTAGAGTAGAAGTCAGCGTTGAATTCAATTCCTATGGTGAAGACTGTGTTAAGATTGAGTCTGCAGTGGTATTGTATGTTGAAGGGCATTCAACAAGTATAAAAACAAGCGTTAAAACAGTGGCAGCACGCTGTTGAGACTGGTGTGTGTGCAACGTTCATAGTTGCTGGCACATAAGGAGTTAATCAAGATTGATTGAAGTAAAGATGCACTTGAATTTGCAGAGGCGTTCATGAGGTAAGCGTATTTGTATTAAAAAAAACCGTGGCATATTTCTTATTGTGTTGACTGAATGAGGAATGTTGCATGGTTAAATATAACAATCAATGTGTAATGGTGTGTGGGCCAATGTCATTTTAAATGATTTGCGGTAAGGTTGGGTTGAATAAACAATGTCAAGTTCATAAAAAAGTAAGGCGCACATACTAAATGGGACCAATGTTAATTGTTAAACTTTTGGGAGTTGGACGCAATATATATTGGGTTTTAGTCAACCAAGTTTGATTCTAGAAATTTGAGAAGAATGAACCTCATGTAAAAGGTTTTTCATGGATGGAAGAACTCTACATATGAAGTTTAAAGGTTTTATGAGAATATGAATGAAATTGCCATAAACGGAAAAGAGAGTGGGCATTATAGTAGGTTGAAGAGAAATTATCGCATAAGTGAATATTAATGAAGAGTCAGAGTATGATTTGGTTGTAAATGTCAATTGAGGCGTGGTTTTAAATGCAAGGGAATTGATTATTGGGTTCGTGGTTGTTGAACCATATGTTTGACAAGCTTCCGCATATGTTGAACCATTGTGATAGTTTTGAAATCACTAGATTGGAATCTTATTTTTCAGATATTTGGAGAAACATTTATATATGCATAGTCTTGGAGCGAGATTCTAGGTTTATGCAGGCTAGACCCGCGTCAGTTAAATTCTTCCATAAATACCACATCACTTTAGGACATTCAACCACTTATTACCCTCATGGTAATTGGTTGGATGAGTCCTCAAACAAAATTTTGGTAAATATCATCAAAAAACTATTAGAGGACAACAAAAAGTCTTGGCACAACAAGTTGGTAAACACACTTTGGTTTGATAGGCTTACTACTAAAAAAATCAATTGGCATGTCACCATACCAATTGGTTTATGGGATGGATGCATTTTTCCATGCTCCTTAGGAATTCCAGTCATGAAAATCATTCAAGAAGTGCAAGCTAAACCCAATGATGTATAGAGAAGGATTAATCAAACTATCCAGTTGCAGCAGTCCAGGGAGGAAGTATACCACAGGACCCAAGTTATTCAAGAAAATGTTACAAATATTTTTGATAGAAGAACAAAAGTTAATGACTTTAACATTGGGGACCAATTTTTGAGATGGGATTCAAGGAGAGAAGACAAGGGAAAACATGGGAAGTTTGATAATCTTTCGAATGGGCCATATCTTGTTCATGCTTTTAGGAGAAATAAAGCATTCTACCTCAAAGATCTAAATGGAGCCGACATACCTAAAGGTCCTGCCAATGGCAGGATGCTAAAGCACTACATTTCCTAGCCTATATATTTCCCTTTCATCATTGTAAATATCATAGTCTTTATGGTTTTTATTGGGTAACTTATTAACAAAGGTTGTAGCCCGCAGTGAAGGGCCTAAGCCTGGATTGATGAGCTACCAATAGTATCCTAAATAGCAAAGAAATCAAATGAAGACAATACATAAATGGATTACTCAAGGTTACTGATCTTATGTTCTTAACATTTCACTTGGAGAAGTGCATCCCCAACCGGAGCCACTGTTAGGGTCCTATAAATTATAGGATCTCAAGGTGATTGAGTAGTTTGTAAATGTGATTTCATATTGTACATAAATTTCAATATTCAAATGATTTCCAAAAAATAGAAAAATGAAAATGAAAAGAGGGTATGTTAGAAAAAAAATAAAAAAAAAATAAGAACACCACAAAAGAAAACATAGAAAATAAGATTGAAAGTGTTGCAAGTCCAAGTGCCACTATTGATATGTTAGATCTTTTATTTTATTTTCAAATAAGAATTCTGTGCAAATTGTTCTTGAATGCCATAATGATTGAAATTCTGTTTAGGTCATACAATTTAATCATGACCGGACTCATTTAAATTTCTGTTAAATAGATTAGTGAATGAAGGTTTACCAAACAATTTAAACTTGGCAAATCAATGGCTAGATAGAAATAAAATTGACTCAATAGTTTAATCTGAGTCAATGGAGAAATAAGTGATAGGATAAGGTAGATGTACATTAAAGAAAAATGATTTGGGTATGCTAGCTTAAGTGCACCCTACAAAGCAAGAAGAGAAAATGTTAGCTTAGAAAAAGAATGGAATGCAAAATGGTAGGTAGAAGCACTATGGTGGTTAGAGGATAAACATGAAGATTTTATCCTAAGGTCAAATGTCAAGTCTTACTTTCATGTGCAAAAGAAAAATGAAAAGGCGTAAATGTTTTACTCTAAAAATTAATATATCAATTAATTTTGGTATATTAATCCCTATTCCTAAGTTTTAATACCCAAACTCACCCCTCCGCTCATATTTTTTTCCACCTCCTTATTCCTAAGTTTTATTACCCCACCACATACTCCAAATATTCCTTGCTATGCATTAAATTATTTTCTCTCAACCCCATTGAGCAACCCGTCACATTACATTAACTCTCCACCACCTCTCCCCTCATTTGTGGCCACCTCCCAAGATCTGACAGCCCATGCAGTATTTCGCGCCACCCCCCCCCACCATACAAACTTTACTGTCGGGGGGGGGGGGGTCCGAAATGGGTGGTATTACAACATTTTGGACACCACTCGGGAAAAACCATTAACTGCCCCCCTTCCGAAAAGTAGTTTCTCTACCTCCCGATATCACTCTTCTATCTGTTGCACTCCCTCCATTCACCTTCCACCATGTCATTTTCCCGTTGATTTCGCCAATCACCTCCACTCCCTCCAAAATTAAGCCATTAAACAGTTAAATGGTTAGTCAGTAATCCAATGGACTCGCACCACCTTCAACAAAAAAACTAGACAGTTATATAGTTCTCCCTTTCACTCTTTGACCAGTTACTGAATTCATACACTGCCATTGTTATTGCTCTGTTATAGGTTTCCTAAACCAAACTTTGACATTTTCACCTGCCATCGACACCGTCCGCTCACTCATTTTTAGCCTATTACCTCTGTTCTTGTTTGCAAATCCTAAGTCCTCCCTGTGTATTGAAGCATGTAATCAAATTTTCACTACTGTCCTTAGCCTTGTTTGAAGATGCATCTAAAGGACAAGGGACTAGAAGAACCTATCAATCCTCTGATCTATCCTCCCATTGATTTTCACCACATCCCTTTGGATGACAGAGACCATAAAATGCATTAAAATCTCTGTGAATTTGACCTTTTTGAGATGTATTGCTGGCTTGAGGACAAATATATAGATAAATCCAATGAAATTCAGCTGCGAGAATCTAATTTACCCCACTATACTTTTCCCCGTACCCACAACACCCTAGAATTTGTTAGGAAGTGTCATGCATGTTATTTACCAAGCCAAAGCACCATCATTGCCCCCACTAGAGAAATTTTGTTTACTATCACTCCTCAAGCCATAGACCAGATGATGCAAGCCCCTACAGTAGAGAATGCCACCCCTTTTCCTATGAAGAACTTGTTGAATGGTACTAGAAATTGGACTTTGCTAAAAGGGCCAAAACATTTGATCTTTTCTTGAAAGAAGATGCCCCATTGCCAAAGAAAATTCCCCCTTGTCCCTCCTCTATTTTCCCTGAGAGAGCCAAGCAAATTATCACAGTCATCTCTTACCTCCTTAGTTATTACTCAAATTAGTGGGTAGATGAGGCCATCATAGGATTTTTGTCCATTGTCTGTGCTGATTATAAGCCCTCCATCATGTTTAACTTTAGCCAATTTCTTACAGATTCTATTCATGAGAAGTTTATCAAATTCCAAACTGAGAAGGTATTCAAGTATGCTTATTTGTTAGTTTATATGTTATTATATTTTTAGGGAGACAACATCAAGTTTGCTTTACAAAAGCTGGACGAAGAAGGGAACTAATAGTTAGTCATCTTTTGGACTACTCTATGATGAAGGAACAAAAGGAATACACATATAAACAGTTCATAGAGATGTTTTTACATCCAAAAATCAATCTCTTAAGTAGCAAAATAGAAACGAGGATTAGTGAAGAAATTAGAAAGGTCTTGTAGCTATCAGACCAAGTCGAGACAGGGGATTGGTACCTCTATAAGAATTATACATAACTGAGAATATCTGGGTGTGAGATTTCCCCTTACAAGCTGCCTAAATTCCTCCCAGTGAGGATTTTTTCTCTAGAGTACATAAGACATATTATTAATATGGATGAGATCCACTTTGTAGCTTCCAAGAAGAAGTCCCAATTCAAAATTAAAACATAGATAAGGCTTTTTATTTGAAACATTAGGGAAGTAGGGGAAGAAGCAAATAAGCTACTAAAAAAAATGCAGTTCAACCTTAGTTTCACCTGGTCATATGATCCATTAGGGGTAATTTCTAAATTAAGAGGAAAACAAATCCATTACCTATTTTCACACAGCCATACTAGAGATAGAGAAGTACAAAAAGTAGCTAGAATGGGTTGAGAAGACCCTGCAAGAGGAAAAGGAGCAGCTGATGTCATTCTCCACAATACAGACTCCTACCATGCAAGAGAAAACAACTAAGAGAAGCATAGAAGAAGAGTCCCCTTTAGGGACTGAAATTTTGAGTGGAGGATTCAAAACTATGTATAGGAAGAAGGCCAAGCTTAATTCCAAACTAAACGTCAGCAAGGATTCAGAGTAGGAGAACATTATCACCACTAATGAACCACTTGTTTCCTCATTAGTGGGTGATTAGACCACACTGTCTCCCACTACCTCCACGACTTCACAAGATCAGAAAAAAATGTAGACCAGCACATCTACTACAGGAGAGACAGAGAAAAGTATAATGGATATTTTTAAGGAGATAAAAGTAAGGAATGAGTCCTTGAATATGAACACCTACAATTAGTTCTCAAAGAAGACTTCCAGTTCTCAAAGCGGGCTGCTATCAGCCTTTGATTCATAGAAAGGTAAAGCAAATGGCATTCCTCCTGGCACAGGTTTCCTAGCCCAAGGAAACATCAGACTTCAAGAAGACAACATTTGAGTTTGATGTAAAAGACATATATCCCATTGACCAAATGGAGATGCACAAGCAGACTCGGGAATTGTTTTTTCTACCGTCACTATCATTGATATGAGTTTTCCCAAATTGTAGGTTACATTAGCCAATGTTCAACTACAACTGAAGATGGAGAAGGTCTCTGCACTTGTTAAAGACACTAGGACCAAAACTACGGAGGACTTGGGGATCAAAGTGGGTTATGACCTTGCAAACATCAATGCTGCAGAAGAGCTTGTAAGGAAAAATAATTTATACATAGTAGCATTAAGGAAGTAGTTGAAATTACCAGCTACATAAGATCCTCTGGCCAAGGATATTGAAGATACAGAGACAAAAAAGGCAGACATGATGAAGCTCATTATAGAGTAGAGTGCACAGTTGAAGCAAATGGAGATAGAGATGGAAAATATGATTAAATAAAAGGAGCAAGCTGCCAAAATGGCTATTGTCCCTTTGGAAGCACTCCCTATCACAACCATTCCTATAGCCACATCTTCTACAACGAGCATAGGGGCTGTTGTAGACTAGTTGACAAATGCAGTGCAAAACATGTCTCTCAAGACTAAAGAGATCAAAATATTGTAGGCTCAAGTCAATCTTCTGCAAGATCATCATACAAAAACTGAGACTTTTCATGCAATAGAGCTACAAAGAGCTCAAAATCATATGAAGGTATGGAAGAAGTCAGTAACTGAGTCCTCTATTGGGTATACACTGGCCCATGTTAAAGAAATTATATGGAACAATATCATTCAAGAAATAGATGAAATATAGCCATGTGTCTAGATTATATTTGAGCAGAAGGAATTGATGGAGAAATCCAAGCAAACCACTTCCACTATCAATGTTGATTTGCGAGAAATTCCTGCTACAACCAACAACATGATAATGTTCCTCAATTCCAAAAACAGATATGAGCTAGATGATCTCGGAGTAGATGATAGAACATAAGCCATCCTCAAAGTAAAGGAAGTTCTAACAAAGAAGAACATGGTTGTACAACTAACAGAGAAATGTCACACTCTGGAGGTAGCAGTTAACAAGTTTTGCCTTCTTTATTTGTGATTAATGACAAATTGATGACCAGGGAAGATTACAAGAAGAACCTTCAAGACATTGCAAAGGATACATCTAAGTCTTCCCACATCAAAGGTACTATGAGAGGGAGAGCTTTTTATGAAGATATCAACAACATCAATTTTATCCAACATGAGATGAAACACATTTTTTCAGTAAAACCCACTATTGCTTAGTAGATGAGATCTATCGCAACGTGACAAAGGTTGCTATTCTAGATGAAGAGTGGCAGGATAAGTTGTGTGAATTTCAGGATTAAAAAGACAGGTCAACTTCACCAGCGCAACACCTGAATAGTGGCCACTCAGCAACTGTTCTCCTCCAAATTAGTGTGAGATGTCTAGATCACTTCACCAAATTCATTCCTTTTGATCGCATTATTTCATTTCTGTTAGTTCAAAGTCAATAATAGAATGATGTGCCACTGATGCATTAATTATAATATTTTTGTAAAATTTGTTTAAATACTTCATTCTGTCAAAGTACTAAGCATTGGTCCCCGAGCATTGTAACTCTTTCTATCAAGCACTATACCTATTTCACGTTGCTGGAGCACCATTAATGAAAATACTTTTGACAGGATACTTGTGTTATGAAATATTGGTGATGTTTTTCCTACTGTAATTGTGTTTTCATTGTTATTCTTCTTATGTTTTTCATCTAAAATCTAATTGTAAAACAGGAGATGTGAAAAATAGGATATGCTTTTGAATACCATATTTGGCTTGCATTTACAATCTGTATGTTTTCTTCTGAAATTCTGATTGAGAAATTATTAAATGCTTCTCATTCCCTGCTGAATTAGAATTTTTCTCCATTCAATAATTTAATTTAAAGATCCAATAAATCTAGCTAGCTTTCCCTATGATTACTCCTTTGAAATTTTGGTGCAATGTTCCAGTTTTATTTGACTCCATAGCCTAATGGAAAGAAAGTGATTTGATTAGATCAACCAACCAACCAACCAAATTCAAACAAACAACCAAACATAATCATAACTAGCCTAAAATCAAACCAAAAAATAAGTTAAAACATAAAGAGAGAGCCCTCTCTGAAGCTAGCAAGGCTAGATCCCAACATTCAAAAGTGGTTTAATGTTGTCCAATGTATTCACTCCCGCAACCTCAAAAATACGGATCGATAACAATAACTATGCAAGATTGAAGAAAACAGCTGAAGGATAAAACTAATGTAGGATCCAATAAGTAAAATCAAGCATATGCTGCTATGGCAAAAAGAAGAGGGAAGTCTAGGAAATTTGGTCCTCAAAAAAGTAAGAACTTGGCTAAGGTGTAATGCTATGGATGTCAAGAATATGGGTATTAAAAAATATATTGTCCTAAGCTCAAGAAGGACAATAACAATAGAGGTAGAGAAGAAGCTCGTATCACCAAAGAAGTGGAGGAAGATGAAAAGAGGAAATCCAAGAAAGAGGAAGTAAGAGATCTCTACTATGATTAAGATAGGATTCCTCACCTAGTTATTTTTAAGTTCATGTTTTCATGTTTTTCTCTTATAAGATATGGCTATCATGATTCACTAAGGAAAATGACTCGATGCATCATGGCATCATAAAAGTATTAGAAGCAAGAGCTTGTGATCATAGAGAAAAATAGCGGAAATAGAAGTATATGTCAGTCACCCTTGGAAGGATATAACTCTTGGTAATCTCATTAGAAGCATAAGTGGTACTTATGGAAAAAAAGAAAAAGAAAAAGAAAAATGTTATCTAGTACAAGATCTCATCAAACATCAGTCAAAAGGAAACATATGTTGGATGAGGATACTCAAGATCCTCTATTGGAATATTCATCGGAAGGTTCACCAATCAAAAGGAAGCAAGTGTTTCATCAAGAATTCCAACTTGTGGGAATTCATGGGATGATGGTATGATGACGAAAGAGGTAAAGCAGGTCAAGGGATTAAGGTTCTTTCAATCAAAGAAGTTTCTTGAGGAATTCTGGATGACATAAAGGAAAATGAGGTATGTATGCTTGTATTCGATATTATAGAGTTATGTCATATGGTTGCAGGTAACATGGATCAATGCTCTATCTTGGGAGCATGATAAAAAGAAAGGATCTCCTCCCTTGAAAGGATGCAACAAGGCATGGGTCACACATTGTCTAGATAAAATCAACATGATATGTCCTCGTATGAAATATGAGGTGGTTGACAGAATTGGAGGAACTATGACTAGAATTTCCTAGAAGGAAATGTGTGAAGAAAGAAAGGAAGAGATCATGATATATGCAACTATGGAAAAGGAAATCAACATCCAAGGACTAAGATATTTGACTAGGATATCTCCATGAAAGATATGAAGACTTTGATGAAGTTTAAAAAATAAAGAAACACTTGACAGTATATATCTTTTGGAGATGTGTCAATGAGTATGCAAGATGTTGATGGAAACTAGAAGATGTCATGATGAAAGACCATCATGAAGGTAACTTTGATTTAATGTTCATTCCTTATTTTTGAATGATATCTAGATGGGCTTATGCAAGAATTCCAAGGGAAGAGCTATGGATATCTTCCACCGCTGATGTCCATGTTGTAGGATGAAAGATCCTTAAGGAGACATGGCATGAAAAAGGCAGGACGGCATGAAGAAGGAAAAATACGAACTGATGGATCACTTTCCGATGAAAGGATTAATGAAATGACTAACTCATGGATGAAAGTGATGGATGGTTTGTGCCCTACGAAGAAATCCCAAAACATGAAGACTCTTGAATAAATAACAGAAGTTCATGACATCGACAGGAAGGATTTCTTCAAGAAGTTGTTTGTCCCATCATCTCCACCTTAAGAACTATTGTGGGTCCCTAATTAAGAGGGTGCCTGGAAACAAGTTTCTAACTTGGTAGAAACTAGGAAGCAAATTCTTAAGCCAAGAGGGAGTTTAGGTACATTCCTTCTGTAGGAATGAGTACATTCCTTCATTGTAATAGGTATGTCCTCCTTAAGTTGAGAGGGAGAGATAGACACATCAAGTTTGTCTTAATTTCGAAAGACAAAATGGAGGATTGGGTAAACATCTGACATCCGATGCTCTTTGAAGATGAGTTATGACATCCAAGATAAGAATAGTGCTGGTGGAATATACTCTGAGAGAACCTAGGTGGGGTACATTCCGAGAGAGACAATGATGAGGGTGTCTATACATCATTGGTCTCACCAGCATTGTGCTATGATCTTGTAGAGAGATATAGTTGTTAGTCAAGGCCTTGCTATGAGACAATGTTGGTTGAAATGATGCTATACAAATGGGTTACCAATGTAAGACTCTTCTTATGAGAATCCTTCAAATGGAGAATTTTCAAATACCTTGTATGGATTATGAATACCTCCCTAGTTAAGAGGGAGTGTTGAAAAGTGTAACTAGGTATGGTCTTCATAATGACATGTGTAATTGCAATTCTATGTAATTGATGCAAAGAAGAAAAATGAAATTATTTTATGTGAGTTTTGGAGACCTCAAGTTGTGTCTCTACTTGTAACAATTGAGATTAGCAGGGGATGTTAAGATATTAATCCTTAGGTGTCATCATATTTGATTCTCTTGTTGCTAGGTGTCATAGACGGTTCAACTTTACTTCAGTTTAGTCAAATTCTACTCCATTCATTTATTGTTGATTTTTTCTATGTAATATTTTTAGCTATTTTGAATACTGAAAAGAGAAATCTCCGTGCTACCTTTTATTTTTCATTCTTTGTCAATTTTTCTTTCGATGATAGTGGTGTCTTACTGTGGACAATTCTACAATTCAGTAAGTAGCCTTTGCCTTCTACTTTCTTCTCGTTCCTTATTAGTATGAAATTGCCTAAAACATCAATCTGAATATTGGCATTCCTTTTCTAAATTTTTAATATAAATGTTAAGTAGCATTTGCCTTCTACTTTCTTCTCGTTCGTTATTAGTATGAAATTGCCTAACACATCAATCTGAATATTGGCATTCCTTTTCTAAAATTTTAAAATAAATGTTATAATGTTTGAATTTTGCGATCTTGAAGTCAGGATCTGTTACACCAACGTCCAGATCTACATGGGGTTTCTGTTATAGTATGACATCCTTACAAAGTTGTTTTGTTAATTAAATTTCAGTGAAAATTACTCATACGAGTCACACTAAACAATAAACTGTGGAAGAAAACCAAACCGATCATTATGACTTCATAAAGCAATGTGATAT
Source organism: Pinus taeda (assembly GCA_000404065.3). Lineage (NCBI taxonomy): Eukaryota > Viridiplantae > Streptophyta > Pinopsida > Pinales > Pinaceae > Pinus > Pinus taeda. Next base: position 72,763 of record APFE031593340.1, read on the forward strand.
TACAAATAAATTTATGGTTAATAAAATTTACCTTCTACCTTCTAGCAAGAATTGGTAACATTTTGTTGTGCCCCACCTCTATGCTGGTGTTGTTTATTTCCTACTTCTATTTGCAGCGGTTGTTCTGATTTTAGTTGCAGGGGTTGGTTTGCATGAAATTTCCCACATCCGAGAGTCCGGTACAAGTGATTGGAGTTGATTTGCACGCAATGTTACTAGCCTCGGAAATTCAAATGTCATACATCTTGGCCATCCAGTCAAATACTGTGTTAAGGGTCGTGTTTACAATTGTAACCCAAATTGGTATTGCTGTCGACACTAGAATTGTCTGGCTTCTGAGAATAGCGGGTGCTAGGCATTGTGGGATCTTGGTTTCAAGCAAGACGTATAATGGGTACTTACTCGAGGGGTTGATTTTATTTGAACATAATGCATAATCGATGGCATGTTTTAGATGTCTTTCTCATCATTGTTTCAGAAGCAATATGGTATCTATCGTTAACGTCAATATACTTGGAAAGCAACATATTAGTTTTATTTGACGTTAGTTTGCTATGGCCCTGGTACCTTTATCACCCACATTGTTACAACTACTTTCTGTGTTGTTGAGTTCTTCAGTTTGAAAAGAAATGTTTTTCATATTGATTTAACGTAAGTATTGACTCTGGGCAGAGATATATATAAGATACTCACATCACTGGTTAGCTGGTCTTCAGGTCTGAGGCAATCCAAGAGTCTTCCAATAGCATCTACACGACTATTGGTCCACACGAAAAACATTCTTAAAGCATGGCTGTGTGGGGTCCAGTGCGGATATTTTTAGAAAAGACCATAGCCGTGGCTCTTCTATTTCCAGTGCATTTGCAAAGATGCTTGAAAGAAATGGTTTCTGGCTCGGCAGACATGTGAGAAACACTTGCTGTAGCCACAAAATCTTTCTTTATTATTATTCTTCACCTTAACCATTCATTGAACAGTAGCTTAACTCTAATATACTAGTTTAAGTGCATCTTTGTAGCCTACCTCACCAAGAAGTTGCGGCATTCTGTCTAGCAATTTTGTTCTTTAAGTGTTCTTTGGTCTCTGCTGCACTTCAATCAATCCATCCTTAAATTCCCAATATGGTACTAGTATGTTCTCAATGTACTTTGATCCCTTATTCTACAACAATGCTCCATTCCCTATAATATTGGGTTCACCCTTTCTCATAAACTAGTTTACACGCTGGTATTACATATTTACCCACTTGTCTATTCCTTCTATTATGAGTACATTTCATATATCTCATTAGATCATGCCCAAAACTAGTTAGGTATAACTAATATCTTGTAGGGCACTATACTCTCAAGCAGTCTTCACGTAGGTATCTTTTGTAGCTTCGGATGTCAGCCTAGGTTTTGTGTTTTCAGTTCATAAGACTAAAACTTTTGGCTGTAACCCTAAAGGAGGGAGGGAGAAAATAAATATCCTTTTAAAAGTAGCAACAATCAGCCCAACAGCCTAATGTAAAATTCAAATTGGAGGCTCTCCAAAATGGTGGAGGAGAATTGAACACTAAATCTAAATTTAGCCCAACGCCTATCTTAAACGCCTTTCTTTCTTTGAACAGATACAGAGGTCCAGATTGCAGCTTAGCGGTTGCCTTAAATGCTAACCGTTAACCCACATTTTCAAATCCATAGCACACTTACCAAAGGAAGCCAATTTTACTTGAACCCCTGAGTGGCTATTCCACTTGATGTACATTGTAAATTAGTTTTCGACGGTGGGAGACAGGTAGCTTTATGCAATCTCAAATGTTAGCAATACAAAGGACTTCACCTGTCATAGGAAAAAACTTGCCCTCTCTACAAGGGCTTTTGTATCATCCTAGTCAGTCCAATATAGAACACTTAGAAGGGAAACCTACAGCTATTAGTGTTACCCAAGATGATAATTCACAAAGTCCTTCATCTAGTTCACAATCCCTTGATCCGTCAATGAATAATCGGTCGGGATTATTGAACATTCAACAAATGTTATTGAGACAAAGGATAGAGGTAAGGCCACATCTCTTCTATGGTGTTTAATTAATTAATTACCATTTAATGTTTAATTGTGCACATTAAGACTGATCAATATTCCTTTCTATCAGAGGCATTGCAGCATGAGCTACAATGTGTTTTGCATCTGCAGAGTTCTCTCAGCTCTATCCCCTAGGGAAATACTGATGTTTCTACTTTTAGGACTGACGATATAGTTGAAGTGAAGAACCCTCCTTCTGGAGATTTTTCTAGTAATGTAGGGGATAGAGGGAAGGGCCCTACTACTAGCTAGTTCAATGAGGAAAGTGTGTCACCATCTTCTCCAAATGAATAATCTTCCAAGAATGCCTCAAGTTTTGTTGAAGTGGCGAAACAACCGTCTCGTCACTCAAAAGTTGAAGAGATTCAAAGTTGCAAACATATGGACTCCGTTTTATATCTGCACCATTAGAAATTCTTGCTTCAATTAAATTCAGACACGAAAAATGCAAGTGGGGGCCACCAATGAGCTTGTGTGACATGGGGACCAAAATATGTTTTTCTTGATGGTAGAAGGTGAAATCTATTTTAATTTTTCTTGTTGGCTGCCAATTTATAAGTTTTCCTAAATATCATTCGTTGAATTTACTGCAACATCTTTGAAGATGATTCACTTGTATCCTACATTATATGGGGTGTCCAATTAATGCAACTAATCATATTGGTACTAATTTGTGTCTCTGTGCTTTTGTTGCCATGGCAGAAAAAAATGTATTATGAATTGTTATTTGAGATTGAGCTGACATGTAATTTGTGTTGTGGTCTCTAATCATGATATAAATGGTACTGCATTCTAACATGGAACTTTTGACTTGTTTGTTCATCGTTATGATTGCTCTATAAAAAGATACTCCATTCTACGATGGAAATTTTGATTTGTTTATCCATCGCTATGATTACTCGATAGTGCTTGGTATAAATTCTCTCTCACGCTGTCCAAATCCAATTAGGGAAGTGGCAAAAAGCATAAAAAAATATGCAATTTAAGAGGAATTCCATGTTATTCCAGTTTCCTGTGATGGAGGATAATATTCTATGTGCCTGCATGGATACCACTATCACATTAACAAAGTTTTAGCTATGGAAATCACTTTTAAATGCGCATAGCAATGATGGATTTCCCTAATTGGCAAAAAGCATAAAAAAGTATGCAATTTAAGAGGAATTCCATGTTATTCCAGTTTCCTGTGATGGAGGATAATATTCTATGTGCCTGCATGGATACCACTATCACATTAACAAAGTTTTAGCTATGGAAATCACTTTTAAATGCGCATAGCAATGATGGATTTTTTATTAAGTCATATCAGGGGAGGAAACTTCAATGTACCAGAGTGTTTTATGTCTATTTTGATGGTCTTAATTTATGAATTTTTTGCGTTAGTTTTTGGTTGAATTTGGATCTAGGGAGAATAGAAATAGATCATCCATTTCAGTTTTAAAGGGAATTGTGTACTTTGGAAACTCATTCCTCAGCAGGTTCTCTTAATTGATGAAGAGGTAGTGATTTTAGGGTAACATTTTTAGTATAGGGTTTAAAGTTTCTCAATAGTTATGAGAAATTTAAAGTTGGTTAAATTTAAGTATGTTTTTATGTAACATAAGTTAGGATAGATAGTTGTAGATTTTGAGGTTGCATATAATCAGGGACAGAGAATTGTAGATTTTTGAATTTGTAATTTTGAAATATAATCGAAATTTTTTAAGAAGAGATTTACTAGTTCTTTTCAGTGAGGAGCACTTGCTGGAAGGTGTTATTGGTACTTTTTTTATAAATGTATTCGCAGTTGCATTTCATTTTTTGATCCTAAATTTTTTGTAGTTAGAATGTTTAGGGTACTAAGATACTATTGGTATTCTTTATAAATGTATTTGTATTTGCATTTCTTTTTTGTGATCTTACGATTTTTGTAGTTAGAATGTTTAGGGTATTGTGATTATATTTTGGTTAACATAAAATGAACCTATGGTTGGGAAGAGGAATTAAGGGTTTTGTTCAATATGTTATATATCATGTTTATTTTTAAGGAATTGTATTTATTTCTTCAATAATTAATTTTAAATTTTCTTGTAATATTGAGTTCTTAGATGTCTTGTTGGGTCACATGACTATTCATGTGATTTTTCAACTTATTAATATTTATCACTAATTTATTAAACATTTAGATGGAGAAAAACATAATATGAAGTCTTGTAATGTTCTATTAAAAAAGCATAGTTCTATAAATTCATATTGTTAATGAAATCTTTAGATACATATAGAAAATAAGTCCTCACTAATTTATTAAACATTTAGATGGAAAAAACATAAAATTAAGTTTTGTAATGTTTTATTAAAAAGATGATATATCTATAAATTCATAATGTTAGTGAAATCTTTAAATACATATAGAAAATAAATCTTTTAATGATATCTCTACTAGAGAAAGGATTTTCCTAAATACTAATATATATGGGTAAAAGCATGTTGATTTCAGACTTACCAATTAAATTGGCATTGGATTAGAAAAATTGGTAGTGCATTGACTTAAATTCATAAATTTATAAGTAAAATTTTGTTTTAAAGATACACTTATTATTTTAAGTTATTATTTCATTGTAATAACTTAAAATCATTATTAATAAAAAGTCATAATTGATATTTATTTTTGTTGTGATTTTACTATTCTTGTAATAATTTTAAATCATTATTATTAAAATACTTAAATTATTATATAAAAGTCTTAATGGATATGGTGTATTTTTTTATAATTATTTATATATATATATATAATATATTATTATTATAATATTATATATATATATTATTTATAAAAATTTTTTTATTATATTTAAATAATCTTATACTAAATAAATTAAAAATGGTATTATATTTAATTATAATTTATTTTTATAATATAAAATTAATTTAGTTTTAAAATTTTTAAATTTAAATAGTATTAGCAATTAGAAAAATTTTAATTGTGTTTTCTATTTTTTTTAATTATTAGTTTTTATTTTTATTTTATATATGTGTTTTTTAATATATTATTTAATATATATAATGATTTGAGAAGCGTACCATTATTTATTATAACAAAATTAAATGGCTTGTAAAATTTATAAATATTATATATATATTATATATTTATATATATATTTATGTATAATCATTTTATTTCAACCAGTAAATAAAATAACCAATTAGAAATATGAATTAATTTTTTGTTATTATATAAAGTTAAACTAATTTTTAATGAGTAAAAATACCAAAAATAAATTTTTATAATTAACTTATTTCATTATTAGAATTTAAGATTTTTATTATTTATTTTTTAATTTTATTGTCAATTTCAGTTAATTTTTAATTTTAATTTTTATTTAGAGTGGCCCAAAAATATTTTAATTTTAGATTTATTAAACACCAAAAGAGATTAAATCTTTCTAAATGTAAATCTTTTCTTAAGTTAGAGATAGATCTAGGTTGGTTGTTAGAATATAATTAGAAAAAGTACAAGGAAATGATGTTTCATATAAAAATGTTGGTGGCCTAACTACTTTTCCGAAGTTAAAGATGAATCTAGGTTGCTTATTCGAATATAATTAGGAAAAACACATGAAATGATGTTTTATATAAAGATGTTGGTGGTGTGACTCCCTTCATAAGTTTATTTAGAACAATATGTTATTTGTTAACTACAAAAACAACACTTGACAATGAAATAAAAAATATGTATATATAAAAAATCAACATTAAAACCATGAAATTAAAAGAACAAAGAAGTTCAACACTAAGGTCATGAAATTATAAGAAGAAATAAATGAACAAAGGAAAATCAAATAATGCACAATAGTATTGATATTAAAAACAATTGTTAATAGGGATTTTATGGTTGTTTTATACACAAAACTGTATGCACAAAATTAATATGTACAAAAAAGCAATGACATGCCACCACATGGCTCTTGTTCTAAAATAGATTGACATACACATATAAATCTTCTCAGGTGACATAAATTTATTTATTTTTATATTTTCAATATCCTTTTTTATAACAGTTTGATAAACACGAATAAAAACTATTTCTAATATATAAATTAAACACTATATTCATAAACATAATAATTACAACAAAGTAAAGTGTTGTTGCATAGTTTCAACTTTCTTAGGCTAGTTATGGCTCTCTTTTAGGGTCACATGACGAAAATTACATGTTTTTCATATTCTTGGCAAGAAGTGTGTCGAAAATTACATGTTTTTCATATTCTTGGCAAGAAGTGTCACTTTTTTGTTGAGTTTGTCAATCTTCTCAAACAAATTTTCTATGAATATGATTAGCTCTTGTTGTGTGTTTGAAAATTCCATACTTTTCTTAGCAAGAAGTATCACTTTTTTGTTGAGTTTGTCAACCTTCTCAAACAACTTTTCCATGGATATGATTAGCTCTTTCTATGTGTCTTTTATGTCATTAAGGACCCTACCCATTAACATTTTCATGTGCTAGTAAAGTTTAACAATTTGCACGTAGGAGGTGGTCCTAGCCTTGGTTGATTTTCTTACATTAGGAATGCACTCTCTAGTTACCTATTCTTTGTGTCTATCTGGGACAAATCTTCTTGATTGCTTGACCCATTCTTCCACATCTGAAATGGGTCTTGGAATAGCTCCAGGGATTATGTCCCTATAATGTTCCATGTTTTCCCGAAAAGCTTATTGATCCCATGTATGGTGGAATGAGGAGGAACTGAGTTCAGAAGGAGGATGAGACTATGCCATCTCCATCTTACAGTGTGCCAAGGCAGTGATGATCAACACCTAAACATAGTTAAGGGGTCTGAATAGAAGGGTGAAAATACATAGTAAGCCTGCTCAAGAGAGTTGTGTGAGGTATATTTTAAGACAAGCGAATGAAATAAACATGAAGTAAGGATGGGAGGACAAAATTAGTGAGTGGATGAAAATGGTGGATGTGTGAGCATGTCAAACACAAAAAATTAAAACCAAAGAGGAGAACAAAGAGAAATAGAAATCATGAAGAAAGGAAGAGATGCCACTGGAGAGGAGGGAAATTACCTTGGAGAGAAAGTGAGACTTCCCAAGATATTTAAAATTAGGGAGAAGACAAAAATCTAGAAACCCACAAATCAGAGACAAAATTCAAAGCATTAAAGAGGGTTTCTAAAAATGAAATAGAGTTTCAAATTGTGATAATAATAAGAAAGAACCTGCAATCACTGAAGAAGTTGTGAATTGCTTCAAAAGATGGGGTGCTTTGCCTGAGAAGGTTCCCAGCAAGGAAGAAAGCTAGACCCTCATTCGTTAATAGTTCCATGGAGTATCCATTCCAGACAAACAACACTATCCCTACTCTATGATTTCCATGGTTAGCGTATTCTATGCATGCAACCACCACCAAACCTTATGAACTCTTCTTTATCCAACCACATCTTGGCATTATATTTTCCTTTCACCATTACTTGCCATAATAAATTTTGAAATTTATTATGCAATTCAAGATCTGAATTGAGTGTTCCTTGCTTAGATTGTGCACAATTGAACTCAGAAGCTCTACAATTTTTCCTAGGCATCTTCAAATGACTCCCATCATGTTGAGTACGGGTAGCCATGCAAGCTGCCCGATAAAAGATAGCATACCTCCTTCTTTAATGCTGGCCACATTGATTCCAAGCTGGGAATAGTTGCATACCCTCCATAAAGATTGAGCTCAAGATCTGAATTGAGTGTACCTTGCTTAGATTGTGCACAATTGAACTCAGAAGCTCTACAATTCTTCCTAGGCATCTTCAAATGACTCCCATCATGTTGAGTACGGGTAGCCATGCAAGCTGCCCGATAAAAGATAGCATACCTCCTTCTTTAATGCTGGCCACATTGATTCCAAGCTGGGAATAGTTGCATACCCTCCATAAAGATTTAGGTTAAAATTATTTTTTGGAGTTATATAATTTTAAAATTGTTTAAGAATTCAATTTTCATAACTATGAAAATTTAATAGTTAAAGGTGTTTCGTAAAAATTAAAATATGTTTTTTTATAAAATCATAAATGAGTTATTTTTAATAATTTAATTTCTTTAAAA
>APFE031593347.1:0-40025 GCA_000404065.3 Pinus taeda
AATATATGTGGTTTGGTTTTATTCATCTTGTTTTACAGTTCACTAAACATGCAATCACTCTGAATTCATCATTGATGCTCAGACTTCCTGTGTATGTTTTGTTGATTTGATGTCCTTCTTGGTAGATGTTTTGAACATTGAGACATTATATGCCTTCGTTTCCATGATTCAGTAGCTTCTTGTTTACTGTAGGAATGTATGACTCCATGAGCCCAATGGGAGAAGCCTAATCTTGTTTGTTCCAACCAGCTTAAATTTCATATACTGTTTAAATAATTAGCCATCTTTTCTTGCCCTTAATGCATATCAAAAATCTGTGAGAGAGCCCTCTCTGACTAGGAGGCTAAACCTTAGTCTAAAGCCTGGTCTGAAACAGTTGCATGAGATCTTACTAAGTAGCAGCCCTTAGTACTGATTTTATGATAACATAGTCAAACATATTAAGAACATGTAATCTACAGGTCATGAATGCATATCTAAACATAGTGGTTTGATACTTATCTAAGAATCATCAAGAAGGTCTGACGCCCTCTCATAATAGCTGCAATAACATCTATTAGGTTATGCATTAGTTAACCATTCATCAATAAATCAAACATATCAAGAGATATAACTAAAACTTGTTATGAAACCATGCTTATAGCCAACATATAATAAGAATAATCATTAAAGCCACATAATAACAAGTAAAAATAATTATGAAATACAAGAGGAAAAGAGCTCTTATTAAAATATGTATAATCCAACCAATTCAGGGACTTCCATGTACCACCAGACTATATATTGAGCTAAACCAAATCTTTCTTTCATCCAATCACCCCCATTCCATATTCCAAGCATGAATGTGGGGCTCGCAACAAAACAACCAGGGCTTCCTTAAGCTTTACCGCAATCCCACCAAAACCAGTCAAGGGACTCCTAGGCCCAAAACAAGCACCTATACAACCAGGCTTTACTACAATCTTGCCAAAATCAGTCAAGGGATCACTAGGCTAAAAAATTAACATATGTTACCAGTTTTTACTATGATCCCACCAACATCGTTCAAGGTATTCCTACACCCAAACAAGCTTGGATTCCTTCATATTTCTTCACGAATACCTTGAGGAATTTTCTTATATCCACCTTAGGCTTTACCACAATCTTGCCAACACTGGTAAATGGATTCCTAGGCCCTTGGGAATTTTCCTGAGACCACCTCACCAAGTTCCAAAACCATCCTACAATCCAAATCTCAACCAAATGAAGGAACCCTATCACACCATCACTATATTTAAATGGTAAGGAAAGGTTGAAACCACTGTCAGACCCGAGAAACCCCATGCCGGTGATAACAATAGAACCAAATACAGACATGCATGTACCATGCATGGAAAAAATACCAATAAAATCATACATGCAACTCAACACCTACAAAGAAATCTCGTTGTAGCTGTTTGATCTAACTTTTCCTTGCTTGACCCTTACTTTCTTTTGCTTTCTTGTCCTTACTTTGTCTTCCTTTATCCAATGCTAGAATGCTCAAAGAATACTCTAAGTGTGCAAGCATATGAGAGAGAGGGAATATAGAGAGATCTCCAAGCTAAAACCAAAAAAAGGTTGCGAAATGATCCTCAAAATCCTTTTTATCATGGAGGCCTCTATTTTCTTTAACTTATTCTAATTTTCCTTCAATTTTCCTCACATGCAATATTGTGACATTTCATCTCCTTTTTCTCTTATTTCCCATTATTTTCATAAATAAATGCCAATTAATTTCTCTTTTCCTTTTCAATTCCTTTCCCAATTCATTTCCAATTTCTCCTTAGCCATATTAAACCAAATGAACACCCACTAGGATGTTTTTCGCAACATTCAGCTTGGAATACATGTCCACGAACTTCGTCTTATTTTTCCTTTATTAACTTTATTGCATGATATTTTAACCAAGACTATTATAGACCCCTCCCCCTTAGGGGAACACCATCCTCAATGTTCAATGACACCTATGACCAACAAGATTGTTGAAAAGAAAAACATATTGCCCATGGTATAACTTAACTCGATGCAATATTTACAATGAACAACCTCCTGAAAAGAAAAATCAACATGAAAAACATATCATCATGAAAACCATACCACTTATTGGAGCTTTATAACATATCTCATTATGGTATTTACAATAAAATATATGTACATATACCAAAACTCATTTTCCTCAACTAGAAAATAATCAAAGATACATATCCTTCATCTGATCAACCATCTCCCATGTAGCTTCATCAGGCCCAAAGTGCTCCCACTTCACTTTAACTTGCTCGATTGCTCAGTTCTGGAGCATGAGCATATTTCACTATAATATGCATTGAGGTTTTGGATGGAATTATCCTTCTAGATACACCTACAATATAGACTAATCAATTTCATGATCAACATATTTCACATATATTTTAAGCAATGAAATATGGAAAACATCATGGGCTTTCACTATCGTCAGTAGTGCATGTATGTAGGCCACTGGTCCAATCCTCTCAAGGATCTTGAAATGCTTGTAATACCAAGGTGCCAACTTTGCATAAGATCCAATCCTCAAGGAGCTCTTCTTGGGCTTGATGTGCAAGTACAAATTATCCCAAACCTAAAACTCCTTAAATACCCTGTGTTGATATTCATAACTCTTTTGTCTATCCTGTGTCGCTTTTCAATTTTTTATCATATCCTACACTTTGTATTAAATCTATGCCAACATGTCTTGTCTAATTAGTACCCTATTCATTATATCACTCCCGCTGATAGGAGTATTACAACTCCACCCATAAAGTAACTTAAATGGACTCATCGTCAGTGACTCCTTATAACCATTGTTGTAAGAAAACTCAACCAGTGGAAGATACTCTTCCCACCTCCTCTACTGGTGCATAACATACATTCTCAAGATGTCCTCCAAAATCCTATTGACCCTATTTTTCCACCCATCTATCTACGTATGATAAGTTGTACTGAAGGCCAACTCTATACCCAAACCTACAAAAAACTCCTTCCAAAACTTAGAAGCGAATTTAGCATCTCTATCTAACAGAATCTTCTTAGGAATACCATACAATCTCAATATATCCCTCATGAATACCTGATCTACCTCACTAGATGATTAGTAGAATCAACCTCTATGAAGCGTGTTACTATAGTCACCCTATCAACCACAACCATAATAGAACAATGTTGTATAGATTTCATTGGCAAACCTGTAATGAAGCCCACAGAAATGGCATCCCACTTCCACTCCAGAATTAGAATTTGACGTAGTTAACCACCTGGATTCTTACAATTTTATTTTACCTGTTGAGAATCCAAACACCTTTCGACAAACTCAACTACCTCTTTCTTTAAATTCGACTAGTAGTAGAACTTGTTAATCATTGTTAATGTCTTATGATATCCTAGGTGACTTGAATACGACTTAACATGAAATTCCCTCAAGATAATATTCTTCAGTTCATTGTTTTCTGACACATAGATATTATCCCTAAATATGACCAAACGATCTGTTATGAGATGATAATCCACATCTTGTTCACCTATACCCTACTGTTGTAACTTGTGCTTAATCTCCCTATGCCTTTCATCTTGTTGTCCTTCCTATAAGATCGGATCCTGTAAATTTGTCTCATATGAGCTCATATCTATTATGTGATTTACCTACACTCTTCTACTAAGAGCATTAGCAACCCATTTCTCTTTACCCTTGTTGTACCTGATCTTGAAACAAAACTCATTGAGTGTGGCCAACCACCTAGATTGCTTGGCATTCAGACTAGCTTGGTCAAACAAGTAACTTACCCCACTATGTTCACTCATCAACTCAAACTTCATGGCAAGAAGATAGTGGTGAGCCCATGTATTGCACTAAGAGTCCTACAACTTTGAAGGGCTCACCAACTTTATTTATCAACCTGAGGTTCGTACAAACTTCGAGGTGACAACGTTATATGCAGAGTAGATGGGATTCTACCCATGCCACCCTCAACTAGGACATCTGATCAATAGTGCTCCTAGACCATTCATCCTACTAAATTAGAATTAAAGCTAGCTAATGAAGGTGCAATTTAGAAGCTACCTCTTACTATGAAAAGGAAAATTCTATTACTTCAACTTCCAAATTCTATAGAAACAATTCATGAAAAGGCAAGAGCTAAACTACTTATAGAAATGAAACTACATTATCTTGCAATCATCCATGTAGTCATCATATCTACTTGTAGAAAATAAGCTAACCTACCAAACCATATTCAATATTCTATGTACCATCTAACTAGCTCACACTTGCATGTAAAACAATGTTCTATTTGTGCCAAATCTATGATAAGGAAATTAACACTATTTTATTTTTGTAGTGAAGGAAAAGGAGGGCTTGGAGTGGCCTAGGAGCTTCCCTTGATCATGAAGTAACAACTGAGAGTCAACATCCTTCTAAAATAAGTCCAAATTGTAGCATGGATCAAAACTGGCGAAGAAACAGGCTACCACAAGTGTGCTATAGGTGTCATGTATTTCTACAGGAAGTCTTGTAATGCTACAAGAGGGCTGCCAAGAATATTTAAGAGGTGGAAATGATGGTTTAAGGGTATTGAAATGTGGATGGAGGTTTAGGTAAATGAGTGAATGGTTTTAATATCCCCTAGCCAAGATCAAAACCTTTTGAAGGCTTGTTTTTCACTAGGAGGGATGCTCTCAGTAACCCTAGGAAAATGATCTCATGAAACAAGATTTTTGGGACAAAATTTGGGGTTCACAAGAGAACATAAGGGAGTCTAAGATGGATGTGGTGAAGGTTTCCTTTCCTACATATCCATACATCCCTTCAATCATCACATGCATATATCCATTTATCATTGACAAAAATGAAGCAACTAGTAGTGGGAAAGATGAGTTGAATTTAAATGATATCTAATCTACGCTAGAACTATGATCTAATAAATTTACGTTTTCCTAAGCTACAACAAGAACATGCAAAATAAGATGACGAACATAAATATTATTCTAAGAAATCATAAACATAATAGTTTGGGTTGCGATTTTAAATCTTTCTATTCATGCTCCCATGAGAGAGATGAGGTAAATGATGCAATCACAATTTTTATGTATTATTCTCTACTAAAATGCAAGAAACTACACAAAACTATGAAACTAAAAGAGATACAAATACAAGAGAAACCTAAGCTACTAGGGTTGGTCCCACACCTAAGACCCTTGGCCCTGTGGAACTAACTCAACAATGAATCAACAAGAAACTTCTCATTATCATTGAATCAATGTTTAATACATCAAAGGAAAGCCAAAATAATATTACCAAGTTCTTGAGCTCAATAGCTACCTAGATTAAAACAAAACTTGAATCCTAATGAGCTCGACTACATGCTTATTTATACAAGAGGGTACCTACTAGCATCTCCCTAGAAAATAGGAATACTTGCCTCCTACATCTCAAGAATGATGGACCTTATTCCTCATTACTTTCACTTGATTGAATTCCAATGACCTCGAGCTAATGAGAAAGAGTGTGTTGTGATCTTGGGCTGATTGAGGGAGTTAAAAAGGTGGACAACCCCCTAGATTCTCTCCTTGTTGTCTACTTTGACCCCATAGAAATCATATCAAAAATTGCTTCATTTCCTACAATTAAACCATATTAGGCCACATGACATGAAAAACATCTTTTATCCTTCTCACTAAGCATAATATAACAAAAAATGTAAATAAATGTGAGAAATAGATAGTTCCAAAGCTGTAATATTGCATCATGACCCTTGTAATGTACCTATTGATGAGCTGCAAAATCACCCCCTACTAAAATTATCACTCATCCTCTGAGAAACTCATTCATCCATGTTCATCTCTCTCATGGCCCTAGTGGTCTCCCTGACATCCCAAGGCTCCTCAGATGGTTTTCCCACTTGTGCATAGAAACTTGCATTCTTCTCTATTTCTGTCCACTCATGCAACATACTTTTCCATCCTGTAGCTTTCCTTTTTCTTCTTGTTGTAGGGTCGTTGGTGTCTTGGGTTATTTGAAGGAGGTTGATATGGTGGTAGGCCTCCTCACATATGCCATACGAGTATTCGTTTTGCATTTTGGAGAGGTGACCTCTTCAGTTTTTCCTTCAGTTGGTCCTACCTCCTCTTTCTTAAATGGGGACTCCTCAATTGTGATCGAGACCTTTATGGGAGTTTGTGGCCTCCCTTTCTTGATATTGGTGCTTTTCCTGGTCTTAAAATATAAGAGGGATTGCCTTTGTCTCTTTCTTTTGGGTTTGACTGAGGTGCCTAAGGTAGCTAAAGTTGCAGCTACCTCATTTTTAGTGGTTCCTAGAGGAAAGATTTCTTGTTGTGGGGATATATTTATTTCAATGGGCTCAATAGTCCTCTTAGAACTTAATGTTTCATTTTCTTATTATTCCCCCTCTTATTTTTCATCTTTTGCTTCTCCTACCTTTAACTGTTTTTCCTCTTCTTCCTTTATTTTCATCTCTACTTCTTATGTTGTCCTTTCTACTTCTATTTCTCTTTATTTTCTTTTTGCCTTTCTTCCTCTTCCTCTTTTGTCTTTTCCCCTGCTTCTTCTCCCTTTATTTTTCCTTCTCTTCCTCCAACACTAGATCCTAAGGTCTCTCTTGGTGTGAGAGCTTGTGTTTCTATGAAAGTCTCTTTATCCATGTCTATGGATTTGGACCAAAGGACAACGATTCTCAAATTATGCAAGGAATCCACCACTATCAGTTTAATGAGGCCATCATGGGATAGGTGTTGGTGTTTTCCCTCTCTTACTTTTTAACTCATTTTCATGATGGACTGCAGGAGGAAGTATGACACGCTAAGTCTTTGAGAAAGAGGAAATTATTCCTTGAATTTGAGTTGATGAATTAATCTAATGTGGTAATCATATACCACACTCATTCTTCCCTCAAAGGATATGTGCTTCATAATATGGTAGGTCACCTCATCCCAAGGATAAGGTAGGCTTTCCCTCTAACTCAATTATCTTCCTCAACAGGATTTTCTTTCGAAATGGAGAAAGTATTTTTAGTAGTTTTAGTTGTGGCTTTTTCTTCTCTTCTCCACTTGATCCCTAGAGGTAGGGTTGTTACTCTGCTAATTATATTAGGGTTGAGAGAGGTAGACAACCCCCTCACAATAGTGGTGGTGTTGTCCTATGTTCGGGAATTCATAGCCATGGAAATTTCAAGGGCAAGGTCATCATCGTACCCTTTTAGTAACTTGAAGAACCCTAACCATTGGTGTCTTCTAAAAATGTCTACCATATGAGTGTGTAGATGGATTCTCTTAGTGTCTGAGGGCTCCCTCTTGTTGAATCCTACCCCCATCTCTTCTGTATTTCCTTAATTAAGTGAGGGAGATATGCTTCTTCTGTAGCTTCAATGTTTAATTCACTGGTGTAAGTGAGTCAAAAAATCATTGTCAATAACAATTGACTATGGTTCAATCACTCTACTACTCAAAAAGACCTTTTAATTGCATAATTATATTTCCACAGTTTGTAGAATTTGAGTAGAATTTTCATGCAATTTGATGGATGGATGAGGAAGATGGTGATACCTACTTCTTTTCAAGTAGTTTGGGATGATGATGGTAATTTCTAAATCAGTTCGAACCTATGTGGCCTTTTTTCACCTTCTCAATCTTCTTGTAGTAGCCTCTCAACCCTCTTGTAGCAATTGCAGGTCTACCTGTAGTTCCTTCCTATTGTGGGGTTAAAAACTCCTTGGTGGCACAATAAGCTTGTCCTCTCCCTAACTATTTTTGAAATTAGTGAGTATGCAAAAGAAACCAAGCCCAAGTACATAATATACCATTTTTGAGTTGAGGCTTGGAGCGTTGTGGTGACCTGGCATCACATGAGGTTTCCTCTTTTGGACCGTTGTCCCCACTCTAAGTAATTATTTCTCCTTCCCTCATAATCACCACCCACTATTTGTGATCCCAACTCGGTCGATGTGACATATTCATGTTGCATGAGTGCTTACCATCACTTTTAGTTCACTAGCCAAGGGTGGCCAAGTTAATTGACCACCTCCAGCTTATTAAAACATACCCTCATGACATTGATACATTTTTTGTTATTTAAACATAGGGAGGAGGTAAGGGTTTTCCATATCTGTGCCAACCTCATGATCTAATGGCTGCAGTGATTTTCATGCTAGAGCTAGACCATATTATTGACATCAAGGGAGTTGATGTGGTGACTTATTTCCTTTGCATTTCTTCATTTCTTCTCATGATACTTGATTGATGTGTTTTTTGTGTGTGCAAGTACCTCGTTAATGTCCAAGTTGTTTCTACTGGTGGAAAGTATTCCTTGGAGTGATATTACTTCTTTAGAGTTGTCTGATAAGGTTCCATCATCCCCTCTAATGAGAAAAAAATAAGATCAGTGCTTTCTGTGAGATGTGCATAGGCTGCTATAGGATGAGGTTTTCTTCTTGTAGCAGTCCTTTCCTTCTCCTCTAGGGAATTCAATATGTATGGGGATGATGAGAGGAATTTTAATAAGTACTAATGGAAATACTAAGATCATGGGGGAGCAGTGTAGACTTGCAGACATGAAGATGATGGCTTTTGTGTTTTTATATATATTTTTTAAAAGGTAGGACAAAGTGGACAATTTGAGTGAATATTTTTGTTAAGTGATATGTATGAGTGATGGATGGATGATGGAAAATAATGGGGGATCCTTCTTCATAATTTTAAAAGTAATATAGCTACTATTGGGTTTTCCTTGTCATCGAGTCTCCCTCCTATGTCTTTTCGTAGCCCTCCTATAGCACCATAGGACCTTCCTGTAGCAATTACAAGTCCTCCCTGTAGCAATTACAGGTCCTTCTAGCAGTCCAGAGAGGAGGTGAAAATTGAAGTTCAAGCTAATGGGATGGTGGAGAGTGATGATCACATGAGTGGAGATTATGGATAGGAATTGGACGGATGGAAGAATGAAGGAAAACTTGAGAATTTTGGCCCTGTAACCATGAAATTTGCCACTGTGTATAATCCTCCAAAATGGAAAAAAGTCAACAAACATGGTAAAACTCTTTCCTTGTGTTCTCTCTTTCTTTATTTTTTTTTCTTTCCTTTTTCTTAAGACACACAAGATTCCTCAGAGGGGATTTTAAACTCGCAATCCTGCCCTAGGTTCCTCAAGAGAGGTTTTCACCCATGGATCTTTATTATTTTTTCTTCTCTCCTTTTTCGCTCATAGGAAGCATCAGAGAAGTTTTCAACCCAATAGTTGGCCTCAGATCCCTCATAGAGGTTTTTATCTAGGCCTTTTATGTTTTCCCTTTTTTTTCTTTTTTTTTAAATATATGAAAGTGATGTGGACTAGAAGCTATGACACTCCTAATCACATTGACTTATATGTTGATTGTACTAATGATTTTTGCCTTAGATATAGGTTTCATGTATAACTTTAGCCTATAACCATTGACAACCAAGAGGATCCCTTCCTCATCAATGGTTCTAATTTGGAAAACTCCATTGTCATGACATTTTTCTACCAGGTATGGGCCTAACCATCTTGTCATTAGCTTTCCTTTAAAATATTTGAACCTAGAATCATATAACAAGGTCCAATCCCCTTCTTGAAAAACCTTTTCCTTGATATTCTTATCATTCCAAACCTTCCTTCGGAATTGTATAACTTCAATGTGTAGGAGGGTGTCATGCGGAATGAGTCGAACTTGTGGACAAGATAGACCTTCCTAGAATCTAAAGAAGACCTAATGACAAGCAAACCAACCAGACACTATCTTTCTCTAAATGTGTTTTTATAAATAATGGCAAACAAGTGTGTTTAAGGCCTACCTTATGTCCAACGCAAGTTTGGGGATGCCTTCGCCCCTTTGATCCAAATGAGTTCCTTTGTCCCGAACCTGCAAACACCAACACGGCAAACAAATTAAATAGCACCTGAAAAACCAATATTATAAAACATATTTAACATGAAAGTCAAGGAGTCCATGAAACAAATAACATGAGATACTTGTTGAGAAAAATGAGTTTGATTGTATTAATTCAAAAGAAGAAGAAATTTACAACCTTTTCCTTGACACTGTACAAGCTCCTCCCTGGTTCCAACAAGAATTCTCCTCTACTTTGACAAGCTTCACTCACTCCCCAATGAAGCCAAAAGGGTATGTGATCTCTCCTCTTAAGCTCAACTAGGAAGTCTTGATTTCACCAGCATTTACCCTAAAAAATGTTCAGCTTCTAACCTCTCTAGCATCTAACCCAATGCCTCCATTTATAGTGCAATGGAGGGAAGTTACTAGGTCCTCCTTCAAAGGGATAGAATCCTCCTTCAAAGGGATAGCTCCTCCTAACAAGGGATTAGCTCCTTCTCTTTTGGGATGCATGAACCACCTTGGAGCGACAATCCACATCAAAATTCCTTCTAGAATCATCTAGAATTAACCCAAAGTGAGTTTGTTAAGATAAAAATAGTGCCTTTTGACTTTCACAGGGGTACGCACCCTCCCATTTATAGACAGAGCATATAAGTACGCAGGTAATATGAACAAAGGGTTCGGGCCCGCAGGCAAAAGTGAGAGAAAGTGCAGAACCAGAGCTACATTGTTTTTTGATGTCTTTCTCTCATTTCCAAAGCTTATTTTGAAGAGCTGAGGTCTGAGACTTGCTTAGGAGGACAGTACGAGTGATGATAGACCCATTCTGACTGCAAATAATCAAGGTGACGATATTTTTGTGTAACAGATTGCCCCCTAAAGTGCGAAGTCTGTAGTAGATGAGGATTTAAATTATCATTTAAGAAGAGTGAAGTACTTTATCATTTCGAGGATTATCTTGCGGAGAGCTCGGTTGGAACCTGTAAAAACATTCAAGTGCAAAAAATATATATATGTGATCATATCATCGCTGAGGTAGGCATTCCCATACTCAAATCAAAACTGAATAGGAGACTGAAAACTAACTAGAAAACTAACTACTGCTCTGATACAGGAATGATCTCGTAATACATCATAAGTATAGACCCATGTAGACATAGTATGGACGCAGCCATCTTGTTTATGAATAGTCTACAATCATAATGAATACAAAATTCCTTGCAGCCTGGATGGTGGAAACTAGATCCAGGGTCTTCATTTCTACTCCCCGAAATAGTACGATTACATCCATGCGAATGAATGTGTCGAAGTCGAACATGGTAGAAACCACTTGATTACCAGTCAATGATGTAAACTGTTAACAAGTGTGAGAGGAACCACCAATAATGACAATGGTTCTCAAAGTACTCAGTACAATCCATGAGATGTGATAAGATGTGTTGATGTCGAACATGTCACGGAATCCTTTGATCGAAAGTCAATGATGCAAATTGTCGTCAAAGGCGAGAAACCTGCCATTGAGGCATGCAGATCCAAGGTACTAACGATTTTCTAGATCATCTTTCTAGATAAGGAGGCTGAAGTCGATAGAAAGCGATCCGTCGTAGGCAAGCCCACAACACGAAATCATAGATCAAGTTTGAAGAAATTTAGTTGCAAGGACTGACTCAGGGATGGTCAAGATGGATGACAGATATTTTTACAGATGAATGGCTTATTCGCACAGACCTCTTGAACACGTAACGACACGACATATGGTTTGGTGATGATTGAACCAAAGTTAATACCCAAAAACTGGCTGAAGACTTTCAATGTGGTTTAATCAACTGTTAGGCAAAGGATTTCCAAACCCAGGTAAATGAAAGTGTCGTGGTCAAGAGTGGTTACAAAGTATGACAAATAGGCTCATTTTTCTCTCTTTTCCCCCACCATTTCTGGCAAGTACCTCTTTATTTTTAACAAGCTTGAGAAGGATAACATTTGCTTGATTATAAGCTCATCCTTCGGATGAGTCCAACTTAGTTTAAAATCGAACCCTAAGAAGGAGTGGTTTGTTCCTGTTTGTAATGGAACATATCCTTTACTGTCGAAATTTAACGAGTCCAGTATAGGAGAAACTCATCGTTTTTTTCTATTTTAGAGAGTCTGAAAAAAAAAACTTAAGAAGACTCCAGGGTTGACTTTTTCGTACATTTGTGTCTTCCAAGCCCGAAAAAGTATAAAATAATACTTGAGAGAACCGCTTGATATTTTACGACCAAGGAGTACTTTTCGTAATTAATGCCTTTGATCCAAAAAAGTAAAAAAGAAATCAATGACACGTCATTTTATGACCAATATCGAATTTGAAATGACAAAAATCCGGCAATCTTTTCGTGTTTTTACGGTCAGAAAAGGGCTGTAAGAGCACCGTCTTTTAGTTCTGTTTTAACGAGCTTAAAAGAAAAACTCGGCAATCTTTCCATGTTTTAGGAGTCAAAAAAGAGCTTAAAGTTGACTCTAAGGTTTCACTTTTTCATAAGTTTTAACGAGTTCGAAAAAATGATAAAAATGTACTCATGGTTTTCACTTTTTTGTAAGTTTTAATGAGTTCGAAAAAATGATAAAAATGTACTCATATGGATGACTTTCAATTTAATTTACGAGCAGGAAAAAATGGAAAGAACTCGGCATTTTCATTTGTTTTACAAGAATGACAGATAGCAAAATAATCTCGGGATTTTCATGATTTTAATGAGTCTTGAAAATAACTGAAATTGACTCGAGATAGGTTTCATTTTTACAAAAGCTTGAAACAAAGAAAAACTATGCTTCAAAGTAGTTTCATTTTTACACAATCTTGAAACAGAGAGAAAACTATGTTTGATGCCCCCTAAGCATAACTACTAGAGCGCATGCCCCCCAGCTTCATTTCATTCAACCAGTTGGATGAAAACAAGGTTGAGTTACGAGATCATTTGAAAGACTTGACCTAAAATTGTAACAAAATTATGCAAAAAACTGAAATAACGAACCTAAATATACAACTTAACATTTATGAGATCTAGTCAAACTCTCGACTCAATTAGAGGAGGATTTGTTTCATTTTTTAATGAGCTTGACACAGGAAAAGAACTATGCTCAGACGGTTTCATGTTTACGCAAGCTTGAAATGAAAAACATGCTTGTTATAATGCATGTCCCCACATAATGATGCAAATCAAGGTACATGCCCCCAAAGCTTATTGCATCAACCAGGTGGATGAAATGAAGGTTTACTTTCGAAATTTTTGAAATACTCGGGGAGTTGTTCATTTTTTAGTAGGTTGACACAGGAAAAGAAGTATCCTCAAACCCTTGTTCATTTTTTAACGGCTTGCCACAAGATAAGGACTATGCTCATAACTACTCTCTACAATCTACCTAACAAGGAACTATACTCTAAAAACCTTGATTCATTTTTTAACGAGCTTGACAGAAGACAAGGAACTATGCTCATGACTACTCACTACAATCTACCTATATAACCTATCCTTGTTTCATTTTTTAACGAGGTTGACACAAGACAAGGAACTATCCTCGAACCTGATTCATTTTTTAATTAGGTTGACTCAGTAACAAGAACTTTCCACGAGACCAACTGATTCATTTTTTAACGAGGTTGACACAGTAAAAGGAACTTTCCTCAAACCTGATTCATTTTTTAACGAGGTTGA
Source organism: Pinus taeda (assembly GCA_000404065.3). Lineage (NCBI taxonomy): Eukaryota > Viridiplantae > Streptophyta > Pinopsida > Pinales > Pinaceae > Pinus > Pinus taeda. The sequence goes on from APFE031593347.1 coordinate 13,589, forward strand.
CTCAGTAACAGGAACTATCCTCTAACCAACTGATTCATTTTGTAACGAGGTCGACACAGGAAAAGAATTGTCCTCACACTCACTGATTCATTTTTTAATGAGGTCGACACAGTAAAGGGAACTTTCCTAAAAAACCCTTGATTCATTTTTTAACGAGCTTGGCACAAGACAAAGAACTATGCTCTAAAAACCTTCATTCATTTTTTAACGAGGTTGACACAGGAAAAGAATTGTCCTCAGGACAGCCTGTTTCATTTTTTAACGAGGTTGATACAGGAAAAAAATATCCTCGCCTTCACTGATCATGGTTTCCAACTGGAAGAAAGACATGTCAATGGACACACCTTGATCATGGCTTCCAAGAGGTCTTCATCAGAAGGAAGAATAGTTCGCTGGAAGGAACACATGTCAAGGGACTCAAAAGGGATAAGAACATCGCATTCAAATAATGCCATAGAGTTTTCCATGTCAATTACTAGATCTAAATCAAAGGAAGATGAGCTAACAACGAGAGGCTCACTTACATCGGTAACTGAAAACATGGGACCAGTTGCCACATAATTAACCCGTGGCGGGGGAGATACCACTTTAGAATCAAGAACATTTACGGCTGTCATATTATTGGTAGTTGAAACAAGACTAGGGAACGAAAGCTGGTCTACAGTCACAATATTTCCATTGTGAGGGAAAGACATCACGCGAAAGAGTGTCGATACGACAGCTTTCATTGCATAAACATAGTCTTGCCCAAGGAGTAAATTGAAATCCAAGGGACCTCGAACTACCATAAGATCAATACAGACAGTTTTACCTTCCACGGTAATAGAAAACTTAGGAAGGATCCCTAAAGGTTCACTAATGGTTCTGTTAAAAGCTTTCAGATTCTGTGCAATAGGCGCAAGCTGAGGGGAACCCAATTCTTTCCAAGCATTTGAGGATCAAATATTAACAGAAGCACCTTCATCTACCTGTGTGTGATGCATGTCCCTACCACCAACCTTGACAATTATTTGGAAAGGGATGGAGGAAGGAAGATGAGATTCTGTCAATCTATTCCAATCAAAGGAAAAGACCTCAGTACTTGGAGGGGGTTCTGTAGAAATAGGAAAAATGCCCCCCGGCATAGAGGAATCTGATGTAACAAAAAGAACCTGAGCGGTATGAAGTTCACTCTCTAAAGGGAAAGTGGGATCGATCGAATGTGAAATTGAATCGACCACTTGATCAACTAATGGATCATCAACCTGAGTGACATGATTTTCACTCTCTAATGGAAAAGTGGGATCGACCGTACTTGAAATTAGATCAATCACTTCGTCAGTTGACGGTAGGTTGGGTAAAAGTTTACGGTAACCAGTTGGAAATTCTCGCTGTGGAATAGTAAGGTTTTCAAACAATTTTGAGGCTTCATCCATGTGAGGGAAAATGTGAGTTTGATGACTCCCATTGCATAACTTACAAGGAAACCTAACTTTACCCTTTTTCCCAGGAACCTGACTATCACTGGTTGATGGATCAATAGAAAGTTGATGAGATTTTTCCGACCAAACTTCCAAGACTTTGGAATACCACGACAATTGATAAGGAAGTGGTCACCCTTACAAAGCCTGCAAGGGTATTTGGGTTTACGATGCATGTCGGAGGTTTCCTCAACACAACTAACACTTACAACCGTGGTTGGTTGGTTGACTTCTTTCTTATCTTGCTTCTTCTTCTTCCCTTTCTTCTTCTTCTTAGCCACCTGGTTACTAGCATCGAGGCTTTTACCAAGCAAAGAGGAAGAAATGGAGGAAGAAAAATTAGGCGAAGAAGGTAAAGGGTCAACAGAAGGTTGGTGATGTTGAGATGGTGAACTCTGTTGAGGTGAAGCATTCGGTTGAGGTGGAACAATTGGAGTATTTGGGGCCAACGAAGTTGAAAATAACCATATCGGTAAACCTATTGTAAATCCAGGTAATGACAAAGTAGCCATATAAGGAGGACCAACATTTCCAAGGAATGGAAAAGTACTAGCATCCTCGTTAAGAGGGGTTCCTTGGTTGGTAAATTCTGGAACATTTGCCATTATATTCAACTTCAGTGAATTTTATTAAAAATTTAAAACTAAAATTAACAATTCACAATTTACACCTAACAATTAAAATTCACAATTCACACATATGGTCTCTAAAAGTAAAAACAAACAAATTAACATGCGCTATTAAATCTAGGAGTCAAACCACACACAAACAGTAACTTTCCGTACCGAAGACACTAGTTGGTGATGAAATCCAACGTCGCAGAATTCAATACAGAAATAGTAGTTGGAACAGTTACCTCGACAACATGCTTAATGAATAGACTGGCACAAGTTTCTCCACTAAACCATCTCGAGTGAAGAGAACCCCCTAAAAAATCCAAGTGAGTCTAGCCGACGTCTGCTCAGGTACAGTGGGATCTTCCCTCCACCGTCACCTTAGGAAGAATCCTATAGAAAATGGTCACTATGGTTACCAACAGAAACAAATATACCTGGGGGAACATTCTACGATCCGATACACACGCAAGGGCAGAGTAACAAAGCTCAATCCCCTTGAAGGCTCCTTGACATAATCTAAGGTTTACCAAAAAGTGACCCCAGGCTCCTCGCCAATGGTTAATCTAAGGTTTACCGTTTTTAATACGTGTATATCTGCTATCGTTCCCAATGAAGAAGGATTGATTCCCACACCGGTTGAGATATCATCTCTTGCTTCTCCTTTAAGAGGAGCTTTCCCAGAGCATAGATGTAACAATTGGAATTTATCTCCTACTGCAAGATATAACTACTTGTTTGTTTTACTATCTTGGAGAGTTAACTAAAACCTATTCCAAGACACTAGCCTAAGCTAGATTGGTGGAAAGAGCCCTAAAAATGTAAAAATTACTAGATGAATTTTAATTAAGCGTTGTGTTATTTAGGCTATTATTACTCAAAAGGGTAAATGGATATGAAACCAATGGTGTTATGACCCGACCCAAAACTGAATGCAATCGAATATGATAATGTAATCTTTTCAATTCGATGAATCCTAACTAATATAAGGAGAGAGTTTCCATTCACTTCCAACAATGCAAAAAATTGATCACTAAGAGAAAATATAACAAATTCTCTAATGCACTAATTTCATCAAGAAAAACTAATGCAAATCAATTCCAAAACATTTATTTTTATTTTTATTTTTGTGTGTTAAAAACAAGCATAAAAATATGTAAATTCAAATCAAAGATAGCTTATCTAAATCTACAATTGATTTTTCAGAATGTAAACTATGCAATTGTAATCTATGCACAATTCACTTGAAAAGTATGCAAATGTAATCTATGCACATTTTTCATTCATATTCTGAAAACGAGAATTCTAATTATGCAAATGTGATCTATGCAAGAAAATTCTCAAACACAAGATTATTCTAATGTAATCTAAGAACCAATCAAGTGCAAGTCAAGAAAATTGGGTGAGAGTTCCAAAGATCAAAAATAAAAAACACTCAAAGGTGATTAACACGCATGCACAAAAACAAAAGAAAAAAGATGCAAAATTGTGAATAGATTGAGACAAACCTCCAAGTAATGACCAAAGGAAATCAAATTAAGAATTTCTCAAGAAAAAGACTCAAAACACCCAATTGATAAAAGCTTAAAACAGGGATGCCAATGGAATTAACCTAAGAAAAGTTCCTGGCAAGTCACGTGCAGATCTGGGCAAAGGTTAAAAACACATAAACAAATCCTAAGCTGATTGAAAGAGAAAATCTTAAGTTTTTCAAAATTTTGACAGGGTCCGCAAGCCCGCAGTTCACACAGGTGTGGTACCGCTCTGTGTGAAAAGCAAAAGTGTGGATAGGTTCGCACTGTGTCACAAGCCGAGGGTGTGGTCCTCTCCCAAAAGTATGAAAAACAAAAAATAATCCAAGATCTACTAAATCTACCCAATTCCACACATAAAAAGCCAAAAACAGAAATGAAAACACAGTTTCTCAGGTCAAAGTAAAAACAAGGAAAAGAATCAAGTCCCCAGTATGGTCACCATTTTGTCACGCGGAATGAGACGATCTTGCGGACAAGATAGACCTTCCTAGAATCTAAAGAAGACCTAATGACAAGCAAACCAACCAGACACTATCTTTCTCTAAATGTGCTTTTATAAATAATGGCAAACAAGTGTGTTTAAGGCCTACCTTATGTCCAACGCAAGTTTGGGGATGCCTTCGCTCCTTTGATCCAAATGAGTTCCTTTGTCGCGAACCTACAAACACAAACAAGGCAAACAATTAAATAGCACCTAAAAAACCAGTATTATAAAACATATTTACATGAAAGTCAAGGAGTCCATGAAACAAATAACATGAGATACTCGTTGAGAAAAATGAGCCTGATTGTATTAATTCAAAAGAAGAAGAACTTTACAACCTTTGCCTTGATGCTGTACAAGCTCCTCCCAGGGTCCAACAAGAAGTCTCCTCTACTTTGACAAGCTTCACTCACTCCCCAATGAAGCCAAAAAGGTATGTGATCTCTCCTCTTAAGCTCAAATAGGAAGTCTTGATTTCACTAGCATTTACCCTCAAAAATGTTCAGCTTCTACCCTCCCTAGCCACTAACCCAATGCCTCAATTTATAGTGCAGTGGAGGGCAGTTACTAGGTCCTCCTTCAAAGGGATAGAATCCTCCTTCAAAGGGATAGCTCCTCCTAACAAGGGATTAGCTCCTTCTCTTTTAGGATGCATGAACCACCTTGGAGCGAACAATCCACGTCAAAATTCCTTCTAGAATCATCTAGAATTAACCCAAAGTGAGTTTGTTAAGATAAAAATTGCGCCTTTTGACTTTCAAAGGGGTATGCGCCCTCCCCTTTACAGACAGAGTGTATAAGTACGCAGGTAATATGAACAAAGGGTCCGGGCCCATAGGAAAAAGTGAGAGAAAGTGTGGAACCAGAGTTACATTGTTTTTTGATGTCTTTCTCTCATTTCCAAAGCTTATTTTGAAGAGCCGAGGCCTGAGACTTGCTTAGGAGGACAGTACGAGTGATGATAGACCCATACTGACTGCAAATAATCAAGGCGACGATATTTTTGTGTAACAGAGGGCTTGCATTCTAAACTCATCCAAGCCATTCAATCAGAGCAACCTTTTTTGTTGTTCTCTGGTGACATCTAAGTCTAGTTGGGTTTCTATTCTCAAAGTGTCATGTTCAAAATCAATAGAAAACAAAGATTTATTTCCATAAAATAAATCATATGGAGTGAACCCAATAGTTGTCTTCCAAGTGGTATTATAGGCCCAAGTGGCCTCCACTAATTTGTATGCCCAAGCTCTCCTACTACTACTCACAACCTTGGTGAGCATGTTCTCCAATTCCCTATTTGTAACGTCTACTTACCCATTTACTTGAGGGTGATAGGGAGTAGATGTTCGGCGTTTGATATTATGTTTCCTCAAGAGATTCTCAATTAGACTTGATGTGAATTGAGGCCCCTAATTTGTGACTATCTCCCTTGAATACCTAGACCTATAGAAAATATTTTCCCATAAGAAATCAACCACTCTCTCTTATGTTGTTGCTTTGACAGCCTTTGTCTTAGCCCACTTTTTCAAGTAATCAGTGCACACAATCATGTACATTTTCTTCCTTGATGGTGGATCCATTGCCCTAGTGAAATCCATGCCCCACTTGTCAAATGGCTCTAAGGTCAGTTGAGGTTGTAGAGGCATCTCATCCTTGGGTGTGGGTTTCCCCATCCTTTGGCACTAATCACATCTATCGATATACCTTCTTTCATCTTGATAGAGAGTGGGTCAATAGTAGCCAACTTGTAAAGCTTTGAAAGTTGTTCTCTTTGTAGCAAAATGATCCCCACAGAACCCATCATGGCAAGATGAGAGGATGTCAAAGACCTCCTCTTCCCTGAAACATCTCCTTAAAATATGATTTGGTCCTAGTTTGAAAATGTTTCCCCCAATCCAAGTGAAAGGGGCACTTTTCCTTACAATTCTACTCTTCTCCCTGAATTATAGTTTTGGAGGAAATCTCTCAGTGACCAAGTAGTTGGCTATGTTAGAAAACCAAGGAGAGAGAAATGGTATAGAAAATAGGTTCTCATCTGGAATTCACATCATGATTATTCATCAAATATTTAATAACTACATGATAAGTATGCACAAAATTTTGGTGCCTAGTGATATGGTGCCTAAATTTTTTTAAGGAGTGTACAACAGCTAATAGTTCTTTTTGATTGACAATGTAGTTCAATTTAACCTTAGACAAATTTTTCCTAATGAAATAAATGACATAGGGTAACGTATCATATATTTTCCCTAAGGCTGTCCCCATAACTTTGTATGATGCACTAGTATGGATATGGAAAGGCAGAGCCCAATTGGGACCCATAAGTATGGGTGCAATGGTCAATTTCTCTTTTAATATTTCAAGGGCCCATTAGTGGAATTTTGATGTCTAAAATGGGCCTCCTAAGAAAAATGTACAACCAAAATAAAATTTATAAGAACCAATAAGATTCAAGATGATGATGTCAACCATGGGGGATGATTCAACATTTTTTGAGTAAAAAAGTAAAAATATTAAAAAATAATAAAACAATAAAACTACCTTTTCAATTTGTATTTAAAACTTATCTCCCTAAGGTTTTACTCAAATTTTGAGTGGGAGGACTCATTGGATGCAAAATTTAGTTCCTCATCCAAAGAGTACCCATGTTGTATACTTTTGATGGACACTCCTACACGAAAAATGAGAAATACATGAAAAAACATGATTGCAATCACGTTTTTCATGTATTTCACATCTTTCATGTAGTAGGTCCATCGAAAGTATGCAAAATGTGTACTCCTTGGATGATGAATAAAATTATTCATCCAACGAGTGTTTCTGCTTAAAATTTGAGTAAACCCATAGGGAGATAAGTTGAAAATATGAGTTGAAAAATTAGGATTTTCTTATCTCCCTCTAAAATTTGATGATGTAATTTAATCTTATTTTTTTATTTCCAATATTAGTTTATAATTTACTAAGGAGGCCCATTTTAGACCTCAAAAATCCCCTAATTCTCTTGGCATCTACTTTTCCAATAAAATTTGAGTCCTTTGCTGGCAATTCAAACAATGGTGAAGCCACTTTACTAAAATCCTTGATAAACCTTCCATAATAACAAGCTAAGTCCAAGAAAATCCTAACATCCTTATGCTTTTGAGGGATAGGAGCCCTTTTATTGATGGAAATTTTCTTCAGGTCCACTTGTATCCCCTCTTGAGATATGGAATGGCCAAGGACAGTCCCTGAATTCATTAAGAATTCACATTTCTTAGGAATTAGTGAGAGGTTCATTTCAATGCATTTTCTATGGACTTTACCTAGATTAGAGAGATCCTCCAAGAAGTCACATCCATAGGGAGTGAAGTTATTCATGTAGATCTCCACAGAGCATGAACAAGCTCAATAAAGATGCTCAAAACTTCCCTTTGGAAAGTGGCAGGGGCATTGCATAGAACAAATGGGAGGAATCTATAAGCAAAGTAACCCAAGGACATGTAAATGTAGCCTTGCCTTGGTCTTCAGGGCTGATATGGATCTGATTGTAACCACTTAATCCATCCAAGAAAAAGAAGAACTTCTTCCCTGCAAGGCCATCTAAAACTTGCTCAATGAAAGCAAAATGGAAATGGTATTTCTTTGTGGTCGTGTTCATTTCTCTGTAATCCACATGGATCCTGTACTTCCCATTCTTATTTCAGACTAAGACTATAGGGGACACCCACTCACTATCTGAGATGGGTTATATGAACCCTGCATCCAACAAACTTTATAGTTCTTCCTTTACTATTTTATTAATGGCTAGGTTCATTCTCCTTTGGGGTTGGCACATGGGTTTGCATCCCTACTTGATGTAGATGTGATGAGTACAAACCAAGGGATGTACCCCCTTCATTTGTTTATAGCCCCAAGAAAAATCATCTAATTGTTCTCTCAGCATCTTGCGTTATTTATCTTCTTGTTTGTCCGAGAGAGGGGTTAGTCTTGAAGGTTCTAGATGGGTCAAAATCTACAATTTTGACATGTTTAGGTCTTGGGTCAACTGAGCATAACTCAGTACAAGGAATGCTCTCAGATTATTTCACTAGATCATCAAGAGTAACGGTATTGGGGGTTTGTTATTGAAGGATATGGTTAATGAGTTCACCTTCATCAGGCTTTTGCGCTCCTATAACAACATCTAGGGTATAGATTGGGTAGGGTTTTTTATGACACACTTCATATTCTTCCTCATCCTCTAGTGATAAGGGTAAGTCATGCTCAATGGATGGCTGAGAAGGAGGATACATTACTAATTGCTTAGAAAAATTTCCATTCATAATGGTCATGTTCCCATCCCTGCAACTAATGTAAGCATCATCAATGGCTAACCATGGTCTTCCCAAGAAGAGAGAATATCCATTGAAGTTGGTTTTGGGTTGGAAAATCAAGAAGTTAGTAGGATACTCCAAAGAGTTAATGGAGGCCATGACATCCTCAACAACTCTCTCAGGAGCTACTGTGGATCTATCTATAAGTTGCAACACAGTAATGGTCTTTCTTGAATCTCCTTGGAGGTTTAGCTTTAGCATGTTTCTTTAGTCATCACACTGATGGAATCCCCCAGGTCAATTAGGGTACGAGGGATAATGATGTTATCAATGTGCATAGCCACTACTTGACTTCTAAGGTCTAAGTATTTTGGAAAATTTGCTCTCTCCAACAACAAACGAGATAATTGACCAACAACATTGATGATGGGGGTGTCTCTTTTTCTTCTCCCAAGATGTTTGAAAAATTTCTCCTTGATAAGCTTATTATAGATGGGAACTTCCTTAATAGTCTAGAGAAGGGGTATTTTAACACACAGATTATTCAATTCTCCCAAAAGTCTAATCTCTTATGGGGTTTTCTCACTAGGGTGGATCAATATCTCAGGAAAAGGAGGTGGATTTACTTGAGGGGTACTCTCTTCCTTTTCCTCTTCAAACTCTTCAGGTGGATATGGTGGAAGGTTACCTAGATGCATTCTCCCAAACCTAAGGTTGATCTCTTGGATATCGACAACATAGGCAGGATAAGATGCCTCTCTAATGTAGACAAGTTGTGCCTGCTTTTTATTTAGGTTCAAATTGGATTGAGCAGGCATCTAAGGTTGCTTGGGTGGAGGAAGATAAGTCAGTTGTGGTCTAGGTTGGGGTGGAGCAGTAAAGTAGGAGGTTGGTTGTGTTGAGGACTCCACCCTTATGATTGGTTGTTCCATTAAGGAGGTTGGGGAGCATATGGGTGAAATGGTTGATTGATAGGTTTAGGATTACATGGAGGAAAATAAGGCCAAGAAGGAGGTGTGGACCATGATGGATGAGTGGAAGAGTACCAGGGTGGCAAGCGTTCATTCTAGTTTGGATTGTAATAAGAGTAGGATACACCTTGCATGCCCTATTGGTATGGCTGAGGTACTTGAGGCCTCCTTTGATTTATAATGTAGAGTTTCTCAACCCCTCCTTCTTCCCCTTGGTATGCATCTTTTAAATTAGGCAAAGAAGGGAATTAATCTGTGGAATGGTTTTCCTCACAGACTTATCATACCTCTATGAAATTTAATGGCAACATGGGGTTCCTTCTAGTGCTTTAAAGGCATAACATATCTAGGGCTCTCTCTACATCCTACTTCTTTATTTTTATCTACGTGGTATCCATTTGCAAAGAAAAGGTATGCATAATTTCACTTTTAAAGTGCTCCAACATGTTCCCAATCTCATTCTTGATGGATGTTGTGGAAGGAGAGGGACTGATCAAGCCTTGGCTAGCCCTACCCTTCTTTCTAACAACCCTAGAGTTATTCTTGTACATAAATTTAATTTCATCATAGAATAATAGATAGATATCTCCCCCAGACAACAAGTTGAGGATCTCCAACATGTCCTCCCTGATCCCTCAGACTAGAACTAGTTTTTAGTGATTCAAGATCAAGGATGTAGCTAGCCCTCCTATAACTGAGTTGAAATCTCTCCTCATAGTATTCCATGGATTCACGAAGTCCAAGAGTCATTCTAAATATTTCCTCCTTGGTTTCTTTAGACCTATCGTAGTCCTTGGACTTTTTATTAAAGGCTTGTTGCATTTGGGCCCAAGTAGTGATGCTACCCCCAGTTAGACCCATAAACCATCACAAGGCTAATTCCTTAAGGTTAGAGGGGAATAACTTCAACTTCTAGTCATCAGAGACATAATCATAGGACCTATAAACAACAAACAATTCAAACATGAAGGTATTGGGATCCTCAAAGGTTAAGACATGGAAGTGTGCAAGGGAAGTAAGGTTTATATTCTTCATTCTAGCCTCTCTATTAGTTTCTCTGTTAGGGAAAACCTCATTGTTCTTGTTTTCAACCATAGTTTGGGTAGGTGAAGTGGGTTCTTCTTCTTCCCCAATAGTTTCTTAAAAAAATTTAGGTTGCTCACCTAGAGGGTGTTTTAACTCCCCTGTAGTCCGAGAAGGAAGCTTACAGTCACCGAATAAGAGTGAAGGTTGACTACGTGAGGGTGTGTGGGTTTTTGGTAATAATTTTCCTTAAGTATATCTATTACTACGAGGCTTGAAAGAAAATTTTTCTTTTTTTCTTTCATATTACTTCTTCACAATGCTTAAGTAGAAATAGCATCTACCTAGACACCTCCCTGACAATGATGCCAAAAATTTGTGAGCCCTGGTATTACACCAAGAGTGTTGCAACTACCAAGAGCTCCTCAACTCTATTTATCAACCTGGGGTTCATACAAACTTCGAGGTAATAGTGCTATATGAATAGTAGATGGAATTCTACTCATGCCACCCTTAACGAGGACATTTGATCAAATTTCTCCAAGGCCATTCCTCCTACTGAATTAGAATGAAAGCTAGCTAATGAAGGTGAAATTTAGAAGCTATCTCTGACTTTGAAAATGAAAATTCTATTAACTTCAACTTGCAAAGAGCTAAACTATTTACAGAAAGGAAACTACATTATCTAGAAATCATCCATCTGGTTATCATATATAATTGCAGAAAATAAGGTAACCTACCAAACCATAATTCAATATTCTATGTACCATCTAATTAGATCAAATTTGCATGGAAATCAATGTTCTATTTGTGCCAAGCTTATGATAAGGAAACAAACACTATTATGTTTTTACAGTGAAGGAAAAGGAGGGTTTGAAGTGGCCTAGGAGATTCCCTTGATCATGAAGTCGTATATGGGGGTCAACATCCTTCTAAACTAAGTCCAAATTGCAGCAAGGATCAAAACTAGTGAACAAACATGTTGCTACAGATGCTCTACAGGGGGCTACTATAGGTGCCCTGTATTACTACAGGAAGGCATGTAATTCTATAGGAGGGTTTTAGAGAAGGTTTAAGAGGTGAAAATGATGGTTTAAGGGTATGGAAAGGTGGATGGAGGTTGAGGTAAATGAGTGAAGGGTGGTCAAAGCCCCTAGCCAAGCTCAAAACCCTTTTAAGGCTTGTTTTACACTAGGAGAGATGCTCTCAGTAACCCTAGGAAAATGATCTCATGAAACATAATTTTTGGGACATAATTTGGGGTTCACATGAGAAGGTGAGGGAGTCCAAGATGGAGGTGGTGAAGGTGCCCTTGCCTGTAGCTCCAAACAACCCTTCATTCATCACATGCATATACACATTTATCATTAACAAAAAATGAAATAACTAGTAGTGGAAAAGATGAGTTGAATCTAAATGGTATATGATCTATGTCAGAAATCTAATCTAATCAATAAACCATCTCCTAAGCTACAACAAGAACATGAAAAATAATTTGACTCACACAAATATTCTTCTAGGAAATCATAAACATAATACTTTGGGGATGTGGTTGTAAATCCTTCTATTCATGCTCCCATGAGAGGGATGAGGTAGAGACTTCAATGACATATTTTTATCGATTATTCTCTACTAAAATGTAAGAAACTAAGAAATAATATGAAACTAAAAGAGATACAAATACACAAGATATACCTAAGCCACTAGGGTTGGGATCAAACCCAAGAGCCGTAGACCTCTAGAACTAACTCAGTGATGAATCAACAAGCAGATTCTCATTATCATTGAATCAATGTCTAATACATCAAATACCAGTCAAAATAACAGTTCCAAGTTCCTGAACTCAATAGCTACCTAGATGAAAACAAAACTCGAATCCTAATGAGCTCTTCTACATGCTTATTTATACAAGAGGGTAGCTACTATAATCTCCTTAGAAAATAGGAATATTTGACTTCTACAACTCAAGAATGATGGACCTTGTTCCTCATTACTTTCACTTTGTTGGCTACCAATGACCTCGAGCTGATGAGAGAGAGAGTGTTGTAATCTTGGGCTAATTGAGGGAGCTAAAGAGGTGCACAACCCCCTAGATTATATCCTTTCCATCTAGTTTTAGCCCCTGCATAGAAATCATCTCAAAAATTGCTCCATTTCCTACAATTAAACCATATTATGCCACATGACATGACAAACATCTTTTATCCTCTCACTAAGAATAATATCTCCTATCACTCCTCTAGTAAAGATGATAGTGATGATGACCATGATGCCTTTCCAAACTGGAACTATAGTAGAACCCGCATAAACTACCTCTCCTATCAAGTGTATCCAAGAGTCTCCCATCTATGTCCTTGTCATCTTTGTCTAACCTGTGCCCACCATGAGATCTGCTACCATATACCCCATTAGTCATGTTCTCCTATCCATAATTGATTTGTGGTTGTCCATGTCTTTGCAAGTCTGATAAACTCTGAAGGATAAATGAATTGATCTCAACTTACTTTTCATGTGGCCTAAAAATTCTTTCCTATAACTGAATGATTTTGTCATTATTTTCTTTGAAACTTCTGATCTTCGCCTTCAAAATTCTCAATGTTTCTATTGTGTCCAAAGAGAACTCATCACTTGGTTTTTCATATCATTTGTAAGGGGAGTCTCATGAATTGTAATCCACCATTATCCTTTTCATATTTGATCCTCTTCTTCCTTCAAACATACCATGTCATATCAACCAAATGGAAACATAATCAATGCACCTTAGTTAAGTTCAGGGGAGGCTATCTTAGCTGCAAAATCCGTCCATATTATCATGATACATGTATATACATACTCATATCAATATATCAACTTCATGCATGATAATACCAACAACATACCATGACCTTATGCACGGAGACCATAACCATGACAATGCATGTATAACAAACACATACACATTGTCATGCATGCATAGAAAACACATTCCGCCCATTCAGTCCAAGTATTGGACCATGCTCTAATACCAATCTGTAATCACCCCTCCCATATTTACCCACTTTCACTGATCTGTTGGGGTAAACATGAGATGGAGAGCTACTATGGCATGATCCAACCTCCTAGATCCACCTAAGCAAGTGGGCCTAACCAATGACTACAAACTAACCACTTGACATCTCCTACAAGAGCTATATGTTACTCAGGGGCTAAAACACCACCCAAAGTGGCAAAACCCTTACCTTGACCTCTTTTTCCCAGCCCTGGCCTCTCAACTAATCCCATATAAATTCATCCATGTGGTTGGAAGCCTCCAACCACTCCCACAAGCTTGCATCCCAACGTTTGCAGCCCAAAAAATTTAGATCAGAGCATGTAGTCCAGTATTTTGAGCCTAAATTCTAGGTTAGCATCCAGACTACTAACCAGAATGTAGTGACACTTTCCAGAATGATAAATGACATGAAGACAAAGACATTCATATAAAATTTTCTCAAAGACTTGACCTAACCAGGCCTAACCATGATAGTAATTTTTTCACACATATTGAGAACATGTAATATGCATTTCACGAATGCATATCTAAACATAAGGGTATGATACTTATATTATAGTCATCAAGAAGGTATAATGCCCTCTCATAATAGCTACAATAATATATATTAGGTCATGCATTCATTCACCATTCATCAATAAAGCAAACATATCAATTGCCATAACTGGAACCTGCTATGAAACCATGCTTATAATAAATATATAACCAAAATAATAACAATGATAGTATAGGCATCAAACCCACATAATAAAAAGTAAAAATACTTATGAAATACAAGAGGAACAAAGCTTTTATTAACATATTTGAAATCCAACCAAGTGAGGGACTTCCATGTACCACCCAACCACAGATTGAGTTGAACCAAATATTTCTTTTAACCAATCACCCCATGTGCCATATTCCAAGCATGAAAGTGGGAATCACAAAAAAACAAATAGGGATTCCTCAGGATTTACCATAATGCCACCAAAATTTGTCAAGGGACTCCTAGGTCCGCAATAAGCACCTACACAACCAGGATTTACCACAATCCTGCCAAAACTACTCAAGGGGTTGCTAGGCCAAAACAAGAACATACACTACCATAATTTACCAAAATACCTGTAACAACATCCAAGTGATTCCTGGGCCCAAAAAATCTTGGATGCCTCCATATTTCTTCACCAATAGCTTGAGGAATTTTCCCATGTGCACCGTCAAGATTCACTGCAATCCCACCAAAATTGGTCAAGGGATTCCTAGGCCCTTGGAAATTTTCCTTAGACCACCTCACATGCTTCCAAAATCATCTAGTAATTGAAATTTCAACCAAATGAAAGAACCCCATCACACCATGGTTATCCGAAAATGGAAAGACGAGGCTAAAACCACTATCACACCTGGAAAAACCCATGCCAATGAAAATAATAGAACCAAATAAACACATGCAGGTACCTTGCATGGGAAAAATAGGAAGGAAATCATACATGTAACTCGATACCTACAAAGCAATCCCACTGTAGCCTCTTGATCCAAATTTTTCTTGCTTGACCCCTTCTTTCCTTTGCTTACTTGTCCATCCTTGTCCTTCCTTTCTCCAATGTTAGAATCCTAAAAGAATACTCTAAGTGTGCAAGAGTGTGAGAGAGAATAAAGTGAGAGCTCTAAGCTAAAATTGACAAAATTTTATGAACTAATGCTCATAAGCCTTTTTATCATTGAGCCCTCTATTTCCTTCAATTCCCTCTCATTTCATCACATGCAATCCTGTGAACTTTCATCTCCCTTTTCTCCTATTTTCCATTATTTTCATAAATAAGTGGAAATTAATGTCACTTTTCATTTTCAATGCCTTTTCCAATTTCCCCTTAGCCATAATAAACAAAACGAACACCCACTAGGATGTTTTTCACAATATTCATCTTGGAATACATGTCTATGACCTTGGTCTTATTTTTAATTTATTAACTTTACTATCATGATTTTTTAACCAAGGGTTGTTACAAAATAAGTTTATGCAATCAAAACAGGGCATGATAATAATCTAGAATATCACATTTGGAGAAAGATATGGATGTCCGACATTTGGCTGAAGGTTTCTCACTCCCTACAGCTGATAGCTTGATGTGAATATTATTAATATGGAATTATATTGTTAGAAAATAGTATGTTGTCCCCTATAGGTGTTCCATCCACTAGATACAGGAGGATAACATGGAGAATTTATTAAAATCTTGCTTGGAAGTGGAAGCCTTATGGGAAAAGGTAAGCACTATTTTTGGTCATCTGGATCAATCACATAACAACCTTATAAAAACTAGAGAATTATAGTGAGCATCATTATTTAAAAAATTGTTTGTGAATAGAGCCTGAGTACTGGTACTAGGTTTCCTTCTATGGAAAATTTGGAAAGGAAGGAATAAAATAATACTTAAAGATCAGAGAACTCCCCCAATAGAAATTTGGAACAACATTAAGAAGAACATTAGGGAATCTATACTAGTTGATAAATGGACTAAGGAGGACTAGAAGAAAGACAAGGATGAGGTTGTGATTCTATCTAATCTTGGTTTGGCATAGATGATGGCGAGTCCTAAACATGTTCCCATAAGAAAAGGGTGTTATCAAGTCTCCATTGTTTTTAATACTTCCCCCTTAATGTTTCATCAAGTTGAACTTTTATGGGGCCTTAAAAGGAAACCTAGGACCAAATGGATTTTGAGTGATTATAAGAGACATGAAAGGTAATATTCTTGGGTGCTTTGCTATATTTTCTGGCTCCATGACCAATAATGTTTTTGAATTCATGATAATAAAAAAAGGCTACTTGTTAGTGACAAATATGTAGATTCCTAAAATTAAAATAACTTGAGACTTCTATATAGTAATACAAGCAGCCGAGAAAATGGTCCAGGGAACATCATCGTCAAAGGTCATAATAAGTTGGAGACTTGGCGCTTGGGCCAGTCACATAGAAAATTTATGTGATCATTCCCCTATGTGATTATGTATCATGCAAGAAGATATATAAATAAAATTGTGGATTGGTTAGCCAATTGGGGCCTCTCAGCTAACAATAGATACTTTGCTTTGTAGTGGCCTCTAGACATTTCAGAATGGGCCATATGTCAAATTAAAAATATGGAAGATAAATATAATAATTCCCCATTGGGTGAGGAAAATAACGAAAATGGGGCAATAGATACGTGATTTAATTCCATTTCCAAATGGAAAGTAGAATGATGATATGTGGTGAGCAAGCAGGACATTATGTTTCACACTAGAACATTCTCGAGATAATCTAGAGTATATTTCCTAGAGTAGTGATCACTTGATATTCCTTGTTCATAGGGGATATGAATTTTAGGAATGTTGGTGGTGAAAGAAGTGTGGGATTATCAGAATTTAGACATGTGGTTCATTTTCAAATCCGTTAAAGGTGGAGCTCCCTTCCGGTGGCACCATGGTCGATTCATGGAAACTTGGAATGCAATGTTGTAGAGCACCCATTAACATGGAACCCTAGTCCATGGTGTATATGGGATAAGGATAAAGTTCCACATCATCCAACCCCTTGGACGACAAGTGTGGATAATCACATCCTGGAGGTCAAGCAATAGGGCCCCCTACCCATTCCCTCAAAGAATTGGGTATGTTTGTAGGTAATTGCAGTTATTTGGGTGCTCTTCGATTCTGTTTTTTGGTCTCTTTCATTCCTCAGGGGTACTGGGATTATTAATAGGATTTTCCTCAAGGTCCTATCTAAATAATAGAGTCCCTATGGTTTATCCCTCATTCTATGGTAGCTTGATGTTTAAAATTTCCCCTTTTGTCTATTCGTTGAAGTTGTCATTGCTCTACTCGTAGTTGGTAGTTTGTTTGTCCTCCTTATTGTTTGGTGTTCAGTGGGTCGTGGGGAAGAGGGTTGATATATTGTTGAGTTTTGGTTTTCTTTTGCTAATTTCAACTTCAGAAATAGGAAACAATTTCTCATTATTTCCTTCATCTGCATAGGTTTCCTTATGGTGTTTGTGAATGTAATAGGTAAATTTGTCAAGTTTTATGTCAAATTCATGAGAAAAATAGCATGTAAATAAATTGTTGAACAACAGCAAAAAAATATACAACAAACCATCAAATTGAACACTTAATATAGTGTTTTGATGAAGGAGTTCACCCCTCCTAGGCTACATCTCGTTGCCCTAGCTTCCATGGCTTGGGCCTCTATGTTATCTCAAAATGGAAAAAAGTGTTATTTACAATGCTCTACTACTTCTCAGACCTACTTCAATGTGCTCAGAACATCAAAATCTTATAGGAATGACGCTTTTTGAGCCAAAATTGGTCGAATTTTGTAAAATTTATGGTCTCTTTAGTTTTCCCCAGGAAAACTCCCCCAAATCAAGAGAAACTCTAGTTAGCACTACCAAAATTGGAGCAACACTAGATTTACCGGGCCTACTAAAACCACTGGCAACTTAATCTGTGATTAATTAAGCGATAAACAACTTTTTATTAGCACAAATCCCCACTTAATGTGTTAATCGTACGATTGTCATCAAGCGTTGGCTCTTGGTTACTTTGTAAGATTGTATAGCACTATTTTGTTGGGGTCTGGGGCTAAGCCTTAGCCCCTTACCTCCAAACCTTTGGTACTTAGAATTTAAATATTCCTTCAACCGCATACATGTTCATTCATGTGGTTGCAGCATAGTGGTAAAGCTTGGTCCTTGTGTGGGCCAGGTCACAGATTCGACTCTGCTAGCCTGCTAAATAACATTTTACGTTGTCCACCAAACTGCTAGGCCCTTGGGGAGGGACACGTGGTGGCCTTCGAGGTTGCCACATGTCACCTTCTCATTGGTCCTCTAATGTCCAATAAAAAATCCAACACATCTAACTCTCCACCAATCACAAAGCACCACTTGGCATTTCCTCATTGATTGTTAACCCAATTTTGACCTACAAAGTCACTTGCCACATTAGCAGTATGAACTATTGACTAGGCAATGACTATAATCCTTTTGCAAAACTATTCTGTTTGGTAAAACAGAGAAAAGACTCTATCTTTCTCATACGAGCTCTGTTTTGAGTGAAACAATTTGCATTGGGATTGTATCATTGAGATGTATGCAGTCGTTCAGTTTTTGAGTGATTCTCGACACTTTGATTTTTGAGCTAAATATTTATCACCTGATCATTCCTCCCCACTTGAAGCCTTTTGGACCCCAAAAGATATTATCAATTATTCAGCAGGTGAGGGTACAACTCCCTCACCTTCTCAATCTTCATCTGTTTGACCTTAGAAGGATTTTGTCCCTTGAGTCCCACTTGAAGGTATTCGACATTCCCTCTCTTTGAAGTTCTGGTTCTTATGTCAAGCATGAGACCTTGCTAAATTTCATCAAGATATTCTAGCGAGAAATCACCTATTGATGGTAGTTGAACATGCTCTCCTTGATTATCAATCAAAAGAGGCTCAAACAATCTCAAATTCTCAACATTAACAACAGAGTATATTTACATATAAGGAGGCAAATCTAGCTTAAATGCATTGTTACCAATCTTGTTTGGAATTTTAAAACGACCATAATGGATTGGCTTTAGCTTTATACCTTCCCCTTGAAGTCTGTATTTGCTAATATATAACCAAACTTCATCACCAACTTGAAATTTATGATCGACATGGTGTTTTTCATACCTTGCCTTGTAGCTGCTTTGACTTTTTTCAAGTTGTTCTTCCACTGTGTGGTGTATCAACCGAGTTTTCTCAATGAACTTCCTTGCCTTATCTATGTCACTATGGCCATCAATAGAAACATATTTCTCAAAGATGAAGTCCAATGCCTATCTTGGCAAGCAACCAAAACATGCCTCAAATGGCGATGTGTTTGTGGAAGAATGCTTTGCCCTGTTGTATGCATGATGTACGTAATGAAATTGTTCATCCGATAACTTTGGATTTTTGCTGCAATATCCTATAAGAAGATGAATGACTATTCTGTTGACCACCTTAGTTTTTCCATCTGTTTTTGGATGAAAGGATGTACTCTTCTTCAATTTAATGTCCATCATGTCCCACAAATTTGACCAAAAATTCCCAAAAAATCGAGAATCTTGATGGCTTACAATGGAAGTAGGAAGACCAAAATTAACCCAAACATTTTGAAAGAAAAGATGAGTTGTTTGTTCAGCTGTAATTTTCCTTTTACATGATTTTAGAATACATATTTTGCTAAACCTATCTACAAATACATACAAGTAATCATGACCTTTCCTTGACAATGGAATACCTCCTACAATATCCATTGAGATGCTCTCCCATGGAAGTGAAGGTACTGGAAGTGGAATCTACAATCCTAGTTTCCTATTGCTAGGCTTACTTACTGCACACAAAGAACATTCTCTAATGAAATGAGATACACTATCAAACATGTGTGGCCAATAAAAATACCTTTGGAGATTCGCTACTATCTTTCCTACACCAAAATGTCTAGCAATCAGTGGAGTGTGTGCCTCCCTTATGATACTATTTCTTTCTCCCTGTGGAATACATAGCTTGCCCAAGTGATACAACAAACTATTATGTACATGGTAATCTAAATCTTCAATTTCCTTGCCTCAAGGTTGCATATACATCTTGAAAGTCATTATCATATGAATTTTGCTCAATGTAACTTTCATGAAAAACATAATTGTGCTTGAGTATAATAGATGAATTTACAATAGGACTAGAAACCATATCAACTACCTTATTATAGATTCCCTTTTTGTACTTGACAACCAAATGGAACTATTGTTGAAAGCCCATCCATCTGAAATGTCATGATTGCTACAACTTTGACTAGGGTTGTAAGTACTGCAATGGTTGATGGTTAGTATGGATAATGGTATCCTTCCCCATCAAGTAGTGTTTCCATTTTTTAACACTTTGTACCAATGCCTAAAGTTCTTTGTCATAAGTGGAATAGTTAGTCACATCACCATTAAAAATTTCAGAATGAAATGAAATGGGCTTACCATGCTACATGAGAAATGCTCCCATAGCATAATCACTTGCATCTTTTTGAAACTCAAATGGTTGTCTAAGATCCAGAAGAGCAAATATCGGTTCTGAATTGATCTTTTGTTTTAAAGCATCAAATGATTTTTGTTGTACATCTCCCCAATGGAAGACTTTCTTGACACTATTCAATGCATGTAGTGGACTTGCAATGGAAGAAAAATTAGCAATAAATTTCCTCCAATATTGTGTTGCCCTTAGAAAGCTTCTTACCTCTATAATTATATTGGGCTTGGGTGAATTCACAATGACCTCAACCTTAGAGGGGTCTATATTCAACTCACCTCCTCCAATAGTGTGTCCCAAATACACTAAATAAGTCTTGCCAAATTCACACTTTGACATCTTTAAAAATAACTGTTATTTTCTCTAGACATCAAGTACTTTGTTCTCATGCATGACATGTTCATCTCTATATTTGTTGAATATGAGAATATCATCTAAGTAAACAATGAAAAAAACATCTAGAAATGGTCTCAATACATCATTCATAACTCTCATGAAAGTAGCTAGAGCATTGGTAAGACCAAAAGGCATACCAAGCCACTCAAACAATCCTTGTTTAGTTTTAAATTCGATTTTCCAAATGTCCTCTTTAGCTATTCTAACTTGATAATAACCACTTCGTAAGTCTAACATGAAATACTTTACATACCTCAATTTATTAAGAAAATAATCAATTCTTGGGAGTGGATAATGATTCTTTACTGTTATCGTATTCAGTGCATGGAAATCCTCACACGTGCGCCAAGTCCCATCCTCCTTTGGCACCAAGAAAATTAGTGAACCACATGGAAAAGTAGATGGGTGTATGATACCTTTGTTCAACATTTATTAATTGTCTTCTTGATTTCCATGCTCTCCATGATCGACATGTGATACATGCCAATGTTTGGAAGTGGAACATCCTGGTACAACTGCATCTCATGCTGAATTCCCCTCTTGAGAGGCAACCCCTTTGGTTCCTAAAACATCTTGCCATGACTGCTTACCACATCAAACAAATCAGATTTTTAACTTATCATCACAACCTTCAAAATATTCATAATCCATATCATTCTTTTTCTTGATCATGAGAAGCACAAAATTTTTACTTTCATTTACTAACCTCCTCATCTGCCCTGCATTAACCAAAGAAATGTTTAACTTTTTGCAAAGGGCTCTCACAATATACTCCACTCCATCCTTGAGAAATTGCTAATTCTTCTCATGGCGATAAATACCTCTTTTCTGCCATACAAATATGGGCTTCCCAAAAATTCTCTAGATGTCAAGTGGAATCCCATCTAACTCAACTTCATCAATAAATTTTGTAGTAATGGCAAACCTAAATAAGCATTTCCTTGTAACCTATAAATTGCATTATTGACTATCCAACCCAAAGTATATGTCTTACGATGAGGTACAATTTCAAGGGAAAGCTTTTTGACCAAGTCTTTTGAAATTAAGTTCGCTTGTGATCCACTATCAACTAATGCATCAAGCATTGTATGGTTTGAGATTACACTTACATGGAACAACTCTATCCTTGATTCTTCATTTGGAGTGTTGTTGTAACTATGTGAGGAGCTAGCACCTACTATATCTTCCTTTCCCTTTGGGACCATGGCTGTAATTTTTGTCTCATCACCAGAATCATATCCAAGATCATGTTGTGTGGTAGCGGTCATCTTTTGTCTCCCCTTATTGTTTGGTTTCTTAGGCCTTAGTTTGGGATGTAGTTTCCAACAGTGGCCTTCATCATGCCCCTCTTTGGAACAATGTTTGCATGTAATTTTCTTCCCTTCTTTCTTTACATTTACATTCTTCTTTCCTTTCCATTTTCCACCCTTCTCTTTCTCCTTACTCTTGAATGGCTTCTTCTTGCTACCCTCTTCCTGAATGTTCTTTCCTCTTGCTTCAAGGTACGTGGCTTTCACACATACCTCATATAAATTGCTTGGATTGAACATAAGGATAGTTTCTTTTAAGTATGAATGTAAACACCCAATATATTTCAATAGAGTATCTTGGGAATTCAAGTTTACTCCTAACAAAAAATACCTTTTCCTAAACTCCTGGGTATAGTCTTGAACTGTTTGGCCCTTGAGTTACCTAAAGTTTTGCCAACTCATAATGGCTTTTTGCATGTAGGCTAAAGGATAAAACTATCTTTTAATTAAAGAAAAAAATTCAACCCAAGATATGGATATCTTACCATGAATTTGCATTTCCTCTTGATTCTTTACTTCCCCCCAAACTAGTACTGCTCCTTCTGGCCTCAATGAAGACAACTGGATCTTTATGTCATCTTCTTGAAGGTTTTGAATTCTGCAATAAACCTCCATTTTTTGAATCCAGTTGTCTAACTTCTCTGCATTTACCTCACCATTGTACATGGGAAGTTCAAACTTAATGTACAATTTGAGCAAGGGAGTTTTTCCTTTTGGGGTTTGTGAATGAGTATGAACGGTTTTTGTGGTGGATGTGGAAGATGATGTTGTTCGTGATGATGAGGATATGAAGATGATGAGGAAGATGATGAAGATGGTCAAGGTAGAGGAGGCTTTCCTCCATTACCCTTTGAATCCTTCTTTTCATCTTTTTTTTTAATCTTCAGAGCTTCCCTCTCCATGTGGAGACTTAAAACCCTCTCCAACCATCCTAGTATTCCTCTCTTCATAGAGGACTCCAACCATGCCATTTAAATCATAGAAATATTTCTTGAACTTTTTCTCTTCTGAAAGACCTTCTACCTCTCTTGCTCCAAACATGATGGCTTTGGATTCAAGCTCAGCTTGTTGTACTACTTGTACCTCCTCAATCTCAACTGAAGGTAAAACTTGAGGTGCTTCAAGTGTATCTGGGCGAGAAACTTTGGGTGGATATTGTGGCCTTGTGGCCCTCCTTCTTCTGGACATAACCTCGAGACTTGCAACCAATAGTTTCCCTTCTCTTCTCTGCAATTTTAACCTTGTAAGAATCACAAATTTGCAACCATTAAAACCCTACTTGCACAAAACTCAAGAAAATAACCTTTTCTCTGATACCAACTTGATTTTTTGTTGAATGTTAATTTTTTTTGCTAATATCAACTTCTGAATTAGAAAACAATTGCTAATCATTTTCTTCATGTGCATAGATTTCTTTATGGTGTTTGTGAATGTAACAGGTAAATTTGTCAAGTTTTATGTCAAATTCTTGAGAAAAATAACATGTAAATAAGGTGTTGAACAAGAACAAAGAAATATACAACAAAACAGCAAAATGAACACTAAAAACAAAGTTTTGATGAAGCAGTTCACCCCTCCTAGGCTACATCTCCTTGGTCTAGCTTCCATGGCTTGGGCCTCTTTATCAACTCAAAATGGAAAAAAGTGTTGTTTACAATGCTCTACTTCTCATATCTACTTCAATGTTCTCAGAACATGAAAATCATCTAGGAATGACTCTTTCCGAGCCAAAATTGGTTGAATTTTGCAAAAGTTATGGTCTCTTTAATTTTCCCTAGGAAAACTCCACCAGATCTAAAGAAACTCCAATTAGCACCACCAAAATTGGAGTAGTGTTGGATTTATCGGGCCTGCTAAAACTGCCACCAACTTAATCCATGATTAATTAAGGGATAAGATGGTTTTTATTAGCGTTAATCACCAATTAGCATGTTAATCGCATGGTTAGCGTTAAGCGATGGTTCTTGATTACGGTGTAATGTTGTATGGTGTTGTTTTGATGCGGGTCGGGCCTAAGCCCTGGCCCCTTACCTCCAAACCTTGTATGCTTGACATTTAAATATTCCTTCAATCGCATACATGTTAAGTCATGTGGTTATGGCATAGTGGTCGAGCTTGGTGCTTATGTGGGCTAGGTCACGGGTTCAACTCCGCTGGCCTGCCAAATAGCATTTTACACTGTGTGCCAACTTGCAAGGCCCTTTGGGAAGGAGAAGTGGTGGCCTTCGGGCTTGCCACATGTCACCTTCTCATTGGTCCTCCCACAACCAATAAAAAAATCCAACACATCAAATTGTCGACCAATCACAAAGCACCACTTGGCGTGTCCTTATTGACTATTGACCCAATTTTGACCTACACAGTCACTTGCCACATCAGCAGTATGGATTGAGGATTGCGTAGTGACTATAATATTTTTTGCAAAATTCTTCTATTTGGCAAAGCGAATATAAGTATCTATCATTCTCATATAAGCTCCATTTTGAGTGAAATGAGTCGCGTTGGGATCGTATTGCTAAGATGGACGTGGTCATTCAATTTTTTAGCGATTCTGAGCACTTTGATTTTTGAGCTAAATATTGATCACTTGATTAGAAGTCTGAGTGTGAAATGAGTTTGGGTGTCACTGGGTTGGTTTCTTTGGGTACCTATCCAACTTTTGCCACTGATGTCCTTTCCATGTGGCTAGTGGATGTCTTCCCTGTAGTGGGACCCTAATTTGAATTTTTGCATGAGTTTGGAAGACATGTTCTTTCACAATTATCATATCCATAGGTCTTCAATATCATGTAGTCAGGCTATAGGTCTCTTGGCAACCTGGTTGGCAGGATTTCATTAGTTTGAAATAATTGTTTAGGTCGTTGGATCATCATAGCTCTTTGGGGAATCAAGGGATACTAAGGGTCGCTATGTTGTGGCAGTGTGGAAGGTTGCAATGGGTAAGAGGCCCACAAGCATATAGCATTTTCCCTCCTGCTAATCAAGAATTTGATGCAGGTTTCATGGAGGAGTAGTTATGTTAGGGTCCCACCCTAACCCCCTTATTTATGTAATAGGATTCAGTCATAGTTATCGTTAAGTAAAGAGTCAATAAAGCCCATATTAAAAATTGTGAGTGGTTAACCCACATTTAATGAAGGGACCAGAGTTAGTTGCAAATGGGCCATGGTATGAGATAGATGGTATTAATAAGAACCATGGCATTTCCCCATGGTATTGCATGTATGAATCCTATATAAAGGATAGAGACTCCCCTCGAGGAGCATCATGTCTTATTTTGTATTGAGCTCTGCTCTATTGGAGGTTTCCCCCTCAAAGAGGCAAGTGAACATTACTTTTTGAATAATAAAATACTTCTTGTTATTTTTCATTGTTCTACGTTTTGGGTATATTTCTTCTCATATTTGGTATTCTGGTATCGTCTTATAGGTTAAGAGCATAACAAGTGGTATCAAAGCACTTTATAGGGCCGGTGGGATCTCCAACTTTTAGCAAAAAAAAAATTGGCTAGAGAAATGTTCCAGCGTCTTTAAACCACGTGATCTATCGTTGAGCGCATAAACCTGCGGATTTGGGGAGGGATGCATGTAGGAAATACAAGAGGTGGCCATGCTTGTTGGACTCCCTTGTAACCCCTGTGGGTACCCCTTCGAGTAGTAGTGCATTAGACACAACCGTGCACAGACTGTCTTCCAAGTACCCTCTGGGTATATCGAAAGCCCCATAGCTCCCTTGGAACCATGCCATAGATAAACCATTGGTTGTCTTGCTACTACAGTACACTGAGAAGAACACTTGGAGAGATTACTCGCACGTACGATAGGGTAGTCGGGTTGTATGCTTAGGGGTACGGTTGATCCTCCTTGGTTAGTGCCCCGAAAAATTGGGCCAACTACTGCTGTCATACCCTTATGTATATTGCGATCTGTAGCACCTGACACTCTTGGAGACCATAGTTCCCTTCTCTATCTCTGGATCATGCATAATATTTGCCAGATCAGATCTTGCAAGTGGGGTTTTGTCGCAACAGCAGAAATCAATTTAGCTATTCAGATCTATCAGAACAGGCATTCCAATCTATTAGATCCATCAGATCCGTAGTAGCAATCAGTTTTGCCGTTCAGATCTATTAGATTAGCCATTCAATTCTCTTAGATCCATTAGATTCACCATCCAGATCTGAGTAGTGTGTGGGTTCCTATACCTGGGAGTGATTTTCGCAGGACTTTTGGTAGCATTGACATTTCTGGGATTCAGCTACTACAGTATTCCTAAG
>APFE031593347.1:48712-61598 GCA_000404065.3 Pinus taeda
TATGATCTTATTGGACTAAGCTTTATAAATAGTCCATTATTCATTCCACCTAAAAAAATGTGAATCAATTACCAAAGCATTGTTTCCATTATAATAGAATTTTAATAAAATGGTTGAATAAATTCTTTTATAGATACATTACCATAGAAGATGTTACTTTTGGTAACTACATTCCATGTTTGAAAAAGAAATTAAAATTGAAATTCCAATTCCCCAAATTCCACTCCATATTTATATTCATAATAGTCAAACACCCAGTGGGGAGGGATCGATATTGATGGAAAACTCATATGCTTGTGTATTTATTACCTCATAGATGTGGTTAAAATATAACTATTCAAAGATTTGTCTTAATCTTTCGGATATAAACTGTATAGTAGTTTTCCTTGTCCAATGTTTTGAGTGGATGCTCCACCCATCATTAGGGAACAAAAAGATAACTGATAAACACATATTGTAAGAGTAGGTCCATGAACAAATTTTCCACTATACTCTTCTTGAAAACTCAACTAATAAAAATTCTAAAATTCCCTAATACATGCATTTCTCTGACCCAGTTTTCGTATGCTACAGCTAAAAGAACCCTTTTAGTGATGAATTTAGCTATATTATTTGTTCCTATACTCAAGGATATTAGATGTCAATGTAGTGATTTTTGCTAAGGAACAATGCAACTCCAACACTACAAGAGGGAGGTTTCCTTGGAAAGAACCATCATAGAATCCCCATAGTATTTCCTTGTCAAACACTAACATCACTAGGATATGTATCTTTTTAACTTTTGTTCGTGATCATGAGTTATTTTGATATATTAATGATTAAATTAGCATAGATTATTGGAGGAAATTCAATGGTTTTAAATAAAATAATGTTTCACACATAACAAATGATATTGATCATGGTACGAGGAATCCATTTGACATGCTTTACCTCTTTGTTTTCTATCCAAGTCTAAATGTGACTAGAAAAACTGTGTTGTTCCCAAATAGCCTTCTACTTGAATTCAATGTTGGCTTATTTCTTCATCAACTTTGCACAAGGCACATCTTCTAGGGCCGACCCATCATAAAACTAAGTAGAGTTCTCAAGTTAATAGTTTTTTGGAGAGTGCTAACCATAGAGTGGTTTGGAACTTTTATGGAGCATCAATTTTCCCAAATATGTTCCACTTCCATTACATTTCTCCAAAATATTCAACTTCAATAATAGCATTGTATCCCAATTTCATAATATGTTCACCTAAACTAGCAATTTTAGACCAACATATATTATCATTGTCATCTCCCTTTAATGTAATGTAACTAGGAACTAGATTTTATATATACCACCATGAATTAGATGCTTCAACCCTTGGAAGCCATAAATCCTCTCTATATTTCCAACCAAGACACACTATTACCTATGGATAATGATCTTTTTTATATTCTAAAAGGACAATGCTAGCTTTGTAAAGAAAATGTAAGAGGGACTCAAAAATTTGATACTCTTGCCTAGCTACCATGAAAGGATCTGTACCAATTTTTGTCTTGTATTTATTTCTTATTTTGCAAACAATCCAAAAAAACACTAAGGCACAAGCTACGACCAATGCTTTTCAAACAATAGATCCTCTATGTATTTATTAGGAGGACTATAATAGTACTTAATAGAGATATTTTGGAAGTAATTGGATTTAAAAAAATCACCCAAATGGATAAATTATGGGTGAGCCTCCAAATTATTATGGCTACTAAGGAGAGAATAAGAAATATTTGTTTAAATCCCCATCCCAAAAAATATTTTGGAAAGTCCACTTGACTCAATTTGACAAGAGGGATGCCTCCAAAGAATTTTGAGTGCAAACACGTGAATTAGAAAGTTGATTTTTATTTTTATTTTTGGAGGAATATCATTTTGACGCTATTTCAATAGATGTCCAATACATAGGAGTGCTCATAAAAACCATTCTAAGGAATGTCACATCCCCCTTGGGAAGACATATGATATACCACAAGAGAAATTTGTTATTCATTTTACTTTCCTTACCCATTTTCAATAAGTAGACACATACTTATTTGGTTTAAGAAATAATCCTATGTGTTTAAATCCTAAATCCATGTCCTTTCAAGGTAAAAGAAGGGATTCCTTAATCCATCTAAGACAATCCTTTGATAATCGATAGAGAATAAGATAAGGTTTCTCAAAATTAATATCGATGTTTGTCCCTAAGCAATGAAGGTGCAACCATATTTCACAAAAATAAAACTTGAGAGGTGCCTTACATGAGAATAACACATCATCCAAAAAGAGAATATGGGAGATGGAATATTATTCTAATACATTGGCACAACTTAACCTCCCTTTAGACTTGGAATCATACATAAACCTACAAAGGGTTTCCACCACAATGAAAAATATAAAAGGGTATATAAGGAATCCTTATTGAAAACATTAAGAAGCCTTGAAGAAACTAGAGGGTGACCCATTTATGATCATTAGAAAATATTTTTTCACACGATCCATTATCTAGTTAACCGAAAGGTGCAAACCCATCCTAATAGGAATAAGAAAAATAAATGTTCAATTAACTAGATGGAAGTATTTTGAAAATTCAATCCAGAGGATTACTTATAATTGATTCAACATCTTGATTGATTACATGGCTTCATGAGTTAACAACACCACCTCATGGATTTGTCTTCTCCTTAGAAACCAAAATTGTTCATTCAAGATTGTATTGATCAAAATGGTTTTAATTCTTAGAGAAATAATATTAGCAAGCGACTTGTAGTTACATTAAAATATGTAATATGCCTATGATCCTCAAAAGACACTTCATCATGTTTCTTAGAAAAAGTGTTAAAAGGTGGATTTCAAAGATCCTGGTCCCTTTTTAGAGACTTATGGCTCACAAACTAATTTTAAAATATTTTCCTTCAAGATCTCATAGAACTCTAAGAAGAATTCCACTGTGATTTCATCATGCCTTGGTTTATCACCTTTCTTCAATGAGTCTAAGGCCCATGTGAATCCTGATTTTGTAGTCACTTCCTCCAAATACTTGTACATATCATCCAAGAAAACTAGTGAGAACTTGGTGACAACTTCTGTAATTTCTTGAATCAAGAATTAGTTCCTTCAAGAGAGACTAAAAATGAAAAAAATAATTCTTGCACAATATCCTTGAATGAGTGAACCATTGATTTATTCGATATCTTAATATCCCTTATTGCATTCATACTTTTCCTATATTTAAAATATTGGTGAAAAAATGTTGTATTGTTATTTCCTTGACTCGAGTCGCATGGCTCTTTATCTTCCAAGAAATTTCTTCATTTTCTGAAATAGAGTGATGAAGGGGTTATAGAGAATAAAGTTGGGATAAGTAGTCACTCGATAAAGAGCCTTATTTTTTGTCTACATATAATCTATCAAATATTATATTCTACTTCTTCTAATGAGGCTTGCAACCTTTCCCTATAATAAAATACTTCATTGCTTCATCTCAAATTTGATATGATTGATATTTTTTAGCCATCTGTCTTTGTAGGAAAATGGGTAGAAGGATGATAAGAGAACCCATGTATCCTTGAGAAATTATTATAATCTTCGTATCTGGGTTCCCTAATGAATGAGATTAAAATATAATAATAGAATATGTCACAAAAGTATATAGAATTATGTATAGGAACTATAAACAATAAAATACATCACAAGTGCATAGAAAATAATGCAAAGGAAAACATTAAATTGAAAACAACTTAATAGTTTTTATTAAATGCTAAAAATGCCATCAAACTACATCATAAGAACACTTCATGGCTCTTACAAAGGTGAGGACCAATATTTATATTATTTATGGGTTTCCTTTTACTTAGGAGTCATGATGTTATATTTGTTTTATTATTAGACACCATGGGTGGATAACATAGGGAATGTCATTCTATGGTCACTTACCATGGTGAATACCATGTTTTGTTGAAACCATGGGATTGTAGCCCATGAATGGAAAATATAAAATATTATAATCATATTGATTCAATGATAAAAGGTGGATAGCCACCAATTTCCACTTAACTCATATATGAATGGGTTCAAGATTAGTTAAAGAATATTATAGCTATGAAATCTAGTATAAATTAAAGATTAGATATGTTTATTCTATGGAAAAGGTAATTAGTTGAAAATTTCAACTCGAATCATTCCTTCCCATTTAGCAAGAAATGGTTCCATTGCACTAAGTTCCCTATCATATGGATAAAATTCTATTGAATTCGTCTCATGGTGAGCCACCTTTCTTAATGAAGAAGATGTCCTACTTTGAAAACATAGTAAAGTTGTATGTTCTACTAGATGGTATTTGTAATCTTACTCTCCATCATTCAATCCACTATTGCATGAAACTTATGTGGAACCAAATGTTGATATTATTGTTGTTTTTACTTGGAATTGTGTTTTTGTAAGACATCATGAACCTATTGTTATAGGTGTTGTGGAACCAAATGTTGATATTATTGTTGTTTTTACTTGGAATTTTGTTTTTGTAAGACATCATGAACCTATTGTTATTATAGGTGTTGTATCCACTTAACAATATTTATTTTTTGATATACTTTGACCTAAGCATGGGAGGAATTTGTTGGTGAAGATGTAGTTGCAATACTAACATGCATGGGTGCTACTAGTTACAACCTTTAACATGTCTAAAAGGAGCTATAGAAATATAGTTATGGAGAGTTCTATTATAGCTATGTTCAGCATATTGAAGCTTTCCATTCCATGTATCTAGACGTTTAGGGTTGACATGTAGAGGCAACCTTGTAGGTGAGAAGAATACATATTTGGACACTTCTAAAATCTTCTCCACATGTTCATTTTTTTGTAGAGAGAGCCACTAAATTTGTGGTGGTAACAATGACTTTTTTTCTCCTTTTTATTGAAGCATAAATAGGAAAAAAGTGGAAACATGAAAGGTTGTTTTTTGGCATTGTTTTTCAAGAATTAATGATATTCCCATAGTTGAGACTACCTCTAGTATCCTGTAGAGATGATGCCCCAGAGTAACAATGCTATGATGGGGTTGAGAGTCATAAAAAACATAATAATTCCACATATTAGGTTTCCCTAGAAGAACATCACAAACTTTGAGTGGGAAAATATAACAAAGTACCATAACTTCAAAGGGATTCATGCAATAGGACATGAAATATTCATGGATAACATTGATGTATATCCCATGGCTCAACCTATAAATGGTTTATGCTTCAAGCTGTGGTATTATTGGGAGCTTCAATATCTTCATGACCTTAATGGATATTACGTTATTTTGGCTTATGTTGTTAACACTGAAATGCAATGGGGTCCTATTCACCCACATATATGAATTAAAGTGGTGGCCATCCTCCTCAAGATCGTTTAACTCTTCTCATTGGTGTTTCATAGGTGCAAAGTTATCTTTGGTTCTAAAATGATGATCATCTTTTGTTTATCCTATTTTGAATCACAATATGCGCTAGAATATATCTCTCTAAGCTCATCCAAGAGTAATTATCTTGAGTGACATTCATTTGTGTTGTGTTAAGTAGATTTTTTGGATGTCACGTCACTTTCAAGTGTTCTTCTTTTCTCATGTGAATTTGGATGGTTATATTAAGGTTGAATCTCTTTTCTCTATCCCTTTTTCATGATATGGATCCACCTTTTCAAAGTTTTTATTGTGGATGATTTACAAACCCAAAATTTCACTTACTGCATTGTTGAATTTTGATAGCACAAAAATAAGAAAATTCTACATAGGATTTTTCCAATAAATCCATATTTATTCGTACGTACCTATGTTGGAAACTATAATAATTTAGAACTAGGTTCCACTCAAAGTCTCGCATACCCAAATTTGAGCACAAGGTATGGAAAATAATGATGTAGTGTGGCACTCTATAGTCTCTCTCCTATTGGAGAGTGTTCCATATTATGTATGGGTTAAAATAGTAGCCCACAAGATAGAATTCCTCCTTGAGGGCATCCACAAATTCTACTCTAGTGGGTTATTACTTGAATGGAATAGATTCATCCATTGTGTATCTCTCCAAGTAACCTTCCCACAAGAATTTTACATGGGAAGGGTTTTAAGGAGTGAAAAACTACTACTTTCACTATCATAATTTTTTTGGATAAATGATAACCCTCAAACATGTTCAACCATTTCTTTATGAAATTTGTATCTATCTAGTCTCCAAATAAGGGCATATCTAAGTCAACTTGCTCCTTGAATGGTATCACAAAATTAAAAGTACTTTTTTTTAATATATTTTAGCTTTTTTCCATATTCATCAAATAATATGGGATAAATTGTTTGTCATCTCATTCTTTCATGTGAGTGCTTCCTCAAGCAACAACTTGATAGGATCACCATCTCTGTAACTCCTGTTTTCTTCTTCCATGGGAGGTCTCTTAGGTTGGAGAAAGTGATATTCCTCAAGTTAAAGTAGCTTGAGATTCAACTCGCTATACCCTAACCTTGTCAGGAACCTACAATGGAAAGTGGCGAATAGATTGCTCTAATACCATTGATCTAGACTACCTGAGAATCTAGAAAAATTATTGAGAATTGAATATGTCACAAGTGTATGTATTCAATATAATGTAGGGGAAATAATAATATGAAAAGGGAGTAATTATTTTTATTAAATGTTAAAAATTTCATAAGAATACATAATTAGAAAACTTCATGGCTTTTCCAAAGGTGGAGGCTCGTATTTATATTATTTATGGATATATTTTTACTCAAGAGTCATGTAATTTCACTATTTGTTTTATTATTAAATACCCTAGGTGTATACCATGTGTAAATACCATGGGTAAATACTATAGCGAACGCCATTAGTGAGTATTGTGGTGAATTACAATGGTGAATAACATACTTTGTCAAAACCATGGGCTTGTAACCCATGAATGGAAAAAAAGTGTTGAAAAATGTAGCAAGAAAGTATCAATTTGAGTTTTCCTAGGTCAAATTGAGAAATTTGAATTTCCGTGTCAGCAGACAACTTGGGAGCGGATAACTTGTGTGAAATGGCGTGCGTCACTCAGTTATCTCATAAAATTTGAGTTATAGGGCTTGGAGTTCAGTTAAGCATGTTCCATAGCAATTTATAGCAATCAAGGTCAATTATTTCAAGTTGTTTTTAGTTAAACTAGTCCTAACTGTTGGAGGAACTAGTGGAAGGTTAGTTGTGTAGTGAGACTTCATTCTAACTCAATTACCATCCAGTTAACTGATAAATCAACGCAAAATATCTAGTTCATGTAGAGTATTTCACTTCACAAGTTATGGTGGAGATTTCAAGGTAGTGAAACATTAGTTGTATACTAGTCTTGAGTGTATAGGTGTTGCATGTAGTTAGATGATCAACCTTGGAAATTGTGCAATTATTTTGGAGGAAATTCCGAAATAATGAGGCCTAATTTCCTCAAGAATTGTGCTAGGAAATTGGGGCTCAAGTAGAGGCAAACATTGACTAAGTATGGGTTAGATTTTCTCAGTGACCAGAGAGATAGATTATTCACTTGCAGGTTAAGCTAAGATTGAGCTAGCAATTGTAATACATCTCTATTCATCATATTAATGCAAGTAGGCAGAAGGGGCTTTAAGCAGATTTCTTTCCCTTGGAAAAATGTTGTGTTCATGTGTGTTATTTATCATTGCATGTTTGTGATTGATGTTCTAAATTGTGAATTGAATTTCGTGGAGTAGTAGAGTAGGTTTGTGTCTTGTGATTTTGATTGAAATTTCAATGAGATTTTGAAAATAGACACCATCATTTCTACATGGTATCAGAGCAAGATTCACATTAGAATCAGAATTTCGAAGTTGTTTCTCAAGAGGTTTAATTTTACAGTTTAGTGTAGCAATATCTCTTTAGAGTTGGGAAGAATACCTTCAAGAGGGTGATACTAGAGTATTCCTTGGAAGGCATCTCTAATTTCATTGCATGGAAATATCACATGGAGGCAATGTTGGATGAAAATGGACTGCTATAATACAACAAGACAGATGTTAAAAAACCATGCACATATCATGAAAAACCCCTAGCCCATTGTAAGAAACATGTAGCCAAGGCGAGTATAATAATATTGGAGGGAGTATGAGATCACATTGTCTCAAATATCCATGGGAAAGAAATTCCATTCGTACTGTGGAAATCACTTATAGAATTTTTCTAGAATAGTAGTGACCACAGGAACCTTGCACTCAAGGATAAACTTTGAAATATCAAGATGCAGAACAATAATATTATTATGTAGTATTTGAGCATATTTACACAAGTTCGTGAAGAACTTAGTGGGGTTGGCATTAATGTTGCAGAAGGTCACTTGGTAAGCCGAGCCCTTGTAGGACTTCCCAAGAGCTAGCATAGCTACCAAGATTTAGTGAATTCGAGGGAGAAACTACTTAATTGGGAACACTTATAGTCTAATTTGGTACATGAGGAAATAAGGAAGAATACCATAGATGAGACTTCATCCAAAGGAAAGGGTGAAGAAAAAATTTCATTGTTTGGAAAGGGAAAGAAAGAAAAAGGGAACAAATCTTAAACCAAACAAGAATCTAGCCAAGGAAACCATAAGAAAGATTTGTCCAAAATTAAATGCTTCAATTGTCATTAAATCAAGCATTATTCCATGAAGTGTCCACACAAAATGTCAAGAAACAAGACCTCAAGAGGAGTAGAAGGTGAAGATTTGGCTTCACAATTCGAGCTTGAATTCACCCTTATCACATGCATGGGAAACATAGTGATGGGGAGCATCTGGTACTTGCACTTAGGTGCATAACTTCCTTGCATGGAAAGATCACATGGAGGCAATGTTGGATGAAAATGGACTGTTATAATACATCAAGATAGATGTTGCAAAACCATGCGCATATGATGCACATAACCTAGCCCAATCTAAGAAACATGTAGTCAAGGTGAGGAGAATAATATTCGAGGGAATATGAGATCACATTGTCTCAAATATCCAATGGAAATAAGCTCCATTCGTAATGCGGAAATCACTGACATAATTGTTCAAGAATAGTAGTGACCATATGAACCTAGCACTCAAGGATAAACTTTGAAATATCAAGATGTAGAAAAATAACACTATTATGCAGTATTTGAGGATATTTACCCAAGTTCGTGATGAACTTCGTGGGGTTGGTGTTAATGTTGCATAATGTGACTTGGTAAGCCTAGCCCTT
The DNA here is from genome assembly GCA_000404065.3 of Pinus taeda. Classification (NCBI taxonomy): domain Eukaryota; kingdom Viridiplantae; phylum Streptophyta; class Pinopsida; order Pinales; family Pinaceae; genus Pinus; species Pinus taeda. Next base: position 57,936 of record APFE031593347.1, read on the forward strand.
GTAGGCCTTCCCAAGAGCTGGCATAGCTACTAAGATTCAGTGAATGGGAGGGAGAAACTATTGATTGGGAACACTTATATTCTGATTTGGTACATGAGGAAATAAGGAAGAATACCAAAGATGATATTTCATCTAATGGCAAGGGTGAAGAAAAGTTTGCATTTTTTGGAAAGGGAAAGAAGGGAAAAGGGAATAAATCTCAAACCAAATGCAAATATAGGCAAGAAGACAAGAAGAAAGATTTTTCCAAAATTAAATGCTTCAATTGTCATGAAATCGAGCATTGTTCCATGAAGTGTCCACACAAAAAGTCAAGCAAGAATACCTCAGAAGCAGCAATAGGTGAAGATTTCACTTTAGAATTCAAGCTTGAATTCACCTTTATCACATGGATGGCCAACATAGTGATGGGGAGTGTGTGGTGCTTGCACTTTGGTCCATCGTTCCACATGATAGGGTGTGGAGACATTTTCATAGACCCAGAGGAGAAATATCTCTAGATGCACATTCAACATGACCATGATTGGTACAATCACCTTTCAGATGGAGTCAAGCTCCCCTCTTAGACTCAAGGATGTCATATTTGTTCTAGATCTAAAGAAGAATCTCATCTCTTTTGCAGTTTTGGAAGACCATGGTTATGATGTGGTATTCGGAAAAGTGAAAACACTCCCGAGACACATAGCCACGACATAGGTGAAGTTGATCAGGGTTCGTGTGAAGAACCTGTATAAGATAGATGTGGAAGCTTGTGTTGCATTATGAAGTAAGGTGGATAAAGTGTAGAGCCGCAATGTCGATGAAATTCGGCACAGAAGACTTGGCCATTTGCATCATGGAACCTTGAATATTATGTAGTAAATAACCACTAGCCTCCCCAAAGGAGCACTTGAGTAGTACGATGTATGCAAAGGATGTACATGGGGTAAGTATGAAAAATCCACATTCCATGATCGAGACAACAAAGCATATGTAGTATTGGAAAGGATCAAATATGATGTTTATGGACCTTTCTTGATAGCCTCCACTACCAAACACAAATATTTTGTCATTTTTATGCATGACTTCTCAAGGAATTGTTGGATCTTCATCATGCGGAAAAAAGATGAGACATTCTCCAAGTTCATAGAATTCAAGGCACTAGTTGAGAAATAATCTAGCAAGAAGGTGAAGGCTCTCATTAGTGATAATGGAGGTGAGTATGTTTCGAATAAATTCAAAAAAAATGTGTGAAAGAAGGCAATTGACGAGATTTGAAAACACCCCACAACCCAGAGAAGAATGGGGTGGATGAGAGAAAGAACCATAACATTATGGGAGTTGTGAGGGCTATGTTGCATGACCAAGTCCTACCTCTGCATTTATGTGTTGAGGCATGTAACACCAGTATATTTATAGAACCAAAGTTCTCATTGGATTCTTGGTATGATTACTCTAGAGAAGGCTTTCTTGGGGAGAAAACCAGATGTGTCACACTTCATGATTTTTGGATCCTCTCTTTACTGCCATGTCTTCAAAGAAACAAGGAAGAAGCTTGAGCCAACAATAGAGTTGGGGATGTTTTTGGGTTACATAAAAACTCCTCATAGCAAACATATGTACTTACCTTCCCTTAGAATGACAATTTTGTAAAGGGGTGTAAATTTTGATGAGGAGAGAGGGATGTGGTGCTCTCTTGAGAGGGAGCTTTAGGTCCCACTAGAGGAGGATCTTTTAGCTCCAAAGGAGGAGCCTCAAGAAGTCGTGGAGTAGCATGAGGAGTAGAGAGTGGAGACATCCACTCATATAGAAACATCCATAGAAGGAAGGAAAAGAACCAATGAAGTGGATAAACTTGTGCACCATGCATGGGAGAATGTGGGAGCTCCTTCAAATTTGTGTACGAGAGGAGGTCACCTGAACAGTACATTGGCAACATGGCTCAAACAACCAATTTTATAGAGACTGAGCCTGTTGGCATTATGATGCATGTGTTGTACTTGATGGAAACCCTCTCATAGAAGATCATCTCGCTTATATACATTCATATGAATCTACAGAAGAGATATCAAATGTGACATAATACATAGATGCGGGACAGCTCAAAGGAATCAAATGGAAAGTTCTTAGCAAGCTTTGCCATCAAGTCCAAAGGGGGAGATTGTTGGCATTATGGCTAAAGTGTTGTCCTTGATGGCAACCCATTCAGGTGATGGATCACTGTACAACATGACAGTAGCAGATATTGATGATCACCTCTCAAATATTGAAGAAAATAAGGAGTATCCAGGCACACCGTACAAAAGGTGCATACACGCAAGCATGTCATATATAGAGTGCGTACATACCCGCAGATTACCCATTCATGAGGTGCGTACCCCAGTGCACACATTTCAAGGCAGTAAAGCGCGCACACGTGGGGTTCCTTATGTTTTACTCTTGGTATTTAGCCGACGGTATTGTGTTATCATGGTTTTGGCCCGTGGTATTGTTTTATTTTATTATTATTATTGAGCCCCATGATCCTTGATTTGAGGAAGAGCTTGCCTATATAAAGCAAAGGAGATCATTTGGCTTGTGTATGCTTTTGGGTTGAACATCTTAAGAAGCTAGATCTGAAATTCTATTGATGGGTTATGAGAGATAACTAGATCTAAATCAAGGAGAAACATGAGAACTACAAGTCGGATCTACTAACCGGTTGATATCTCCTCGGCACATGTTCAAATCTGTAGATCTGATAGTCTGGGTTATTCTTGAAGTCCTGAAATTATCTATACCTGGAGGTACGCAGGTCCAGTGAAAGAAAAGTGCGGAGATACACAGCCACAGAAGCGTTGCAGGTGCACGGATACGCAGGACCAGAAGCGCTGCAGATGCGGAGGGGCGCAGGAAGTTCATTGGACACAGAGCGCACGTACGCAGAAAGACTGTGAGGCACAGTGCGCACGTACGCAGGGAAGCAGTTGGATACAGTGCGTACTTATACGCAGCTGTTATATGGGTGAAGCTGCGTATTTCTCATAAAATCTACTTAGCTATCCATGTTTATCATTGCTGTGTTCTGGGTTTTGAAGTGATGTCTGATTTCTGGTACTAAGTTATGATAACAGCAGTGATTTATTAAATGTTTATACATTGATGAATGAATGGATCAGGTTCTTAATGACTCATCTTTATGTAATCTGATAGACTAGATCTGATTCTCATTGTATAAGTATTGATCTATTGATTGGAAGGTTGTTTGATTATGAGCTTCAATGTGGTTATTGTATCCAGTATGAAAATTGATGAAATGTGGTACCTGGAGGAGAGAATATTGTAGGCCGGTGCCTACGTACTAGTACTTAAGCTAGTATAAAAGCAAAGGGGAATCTTTGGAGCATTGTAGCAGGTAGCAGCCTGCGTACTAGTAAATGAATCGGCTAGTACAAGAGCAAAGGGGGTTGTAGCTCCCCTACTGGTATAAGACTGCACCAGTACAAATATTGTAAAAGGATTTTCTTATTAAGAAGAAGATTGAGATGACTTGCAGCAGGTGGTTTTCTCCCGCATTGGGTTTCCACCTTATATCATGGTGTTCATGTGTGTGCCTTATGTGTGATGATCTATTCTATGTTATTGCATCTGTTAATTGATAATATGGTTGATAATGTTCTAATGCACTCATTGAAGATCAATTAA
>APFE031593347.1:66738-117378 GCA_000404065.3 Pinus taeda
GCAGTTGAGCAGGATGCGTACTTGTATGCAGGCTAGCAGTTGAGCAGGGTGCGTACTTGTATGCAGGCTAGCAGTTGAGCAGGGTGAGTACTGTATGCAGGCAAGCAGTTGAGCAAGGTGAGTACGTAAGTAGGTGAGCAGTTGAGCAGGTTGCTTACTTCTCTTAAAATCTTTGTTTATCATTGTTGTGTTCTGGGTGTTGAAGTGATGTCTAGTTTCTGGTATTATCATCTTATGACAGTCGTATGAGAAGTGATTGAGTATATCTTTATGTGATCTGATGAACTAGATCTGATTGATGACTCTCATTGTATATGTATTGATCTAGCGATTGAGTGATTCAGAAAGTTGTTTGATTATGAGCTTCAATGTGGTTATTGGGTCCAGTATGAAAATTGGATGAAATGTGGCCCTTTTAGATTATGTGTTGTGCTTCAGTGTATCCAGTGTGAAAATTGATGAAACGTGGTACCTGGAGGAGAGAAGGTTGTAGGTCAGCACCTACGTACTAGTATCTAAGCTAGTACAAGAGCTAAAGGAATCTTTGGAGCATTGTAGCAGGTAGTAGCCTGCGTACTAGTAAATGGATCGGCTAGTACAAGAGCAAAGGGGGTTGTAGCTCCCGTACTGGTATAAGACTGCACCAGTACAAATACTGTAAAAGGATTTTCTTATTAAGAAGACGATTGAGATGACTTGCAGCAGGTGGTTTTCTCCCGCATTGGGTTTCCACCTTATATCATGGTGTTCATGTGTGTGCCTTATGTGTGATGATCTATTCTATGTTACTGCATCTGTTAACTGATAATATGGTTGATAATGTTCTAATGCACTCATTGAAGATCAATTAACTTAGTCATAAGAAGTTGTGGAAGTAGCATATATGAATAAGAGTTTGGAAATGAAAAAGTTTTATTAATATGATAATACTGATTCACCCCCCCCTCTCAGTATTATTTCCAACATAGCCATCCTCTTTCAAGGAATCAATAGAGAAAATTTTATGGGTTGATGCAATGGTAGAGGAATACAAATACATTGTAAATAACAGTGTTTGGTAAGTGGTCCCAAGTTTGATAGATAAATTAGTTATGGGTTCAAGATGGATCTTCAAGGTTAAGCATGCAACAGATGGAAGCATCAAGAAGTATAAGGCCAAATTTGTGGCCAAGGGGTATTCTCAAGTTGAGGGAGTTGACTATGAGGACAACTTTTCTTCTATAGAAAGCTACTCATTCAATAGATCAATTCTTGCATTGGCTTCACAAATGGGATGGAAGATTCACTAGATGGATGTAAAGATAAAATTTCTCAATGGGGTTATTGAGGAGTAGGTGTGCAGCAAACAACCATAAGGTTTTGAGACATTTGATTAGGATTCCCATGTGTGTAGACTCAATCGAGCATTGTACAGTCTCAAATAAGCACCCCATGCTTGGTACACCAGGGTTGACAACTATCTCACTGATTTTGGCTTCACCAACAGTGAAGTGAATGCAACATCTATCATATTTTGGTAGAAGGTAACTTTCTTCTTATTATATTATATGTTGACGATTTTATTTCACTAGTGATGAGAAACCGATCAGATCTTGGAAGGAGGACCTTGCAAGGGAATTTGAAATGAAGGACATGGATCGCATGCACTTCGTCCTTGTGTTGGAAGTATGGCTAGGTGATGGGGAACTATTTATGTCTCAAGGAAAGTATGAAAATGAGATAGTGAAGAGATTTCAGATGGAGAGTTGTAAAACAGTGGAGATACCTCTAACGACTAACTGGAGGAAGGAGGATGCCACTTCAGGTGGGAAAGTGGATTCTACCATTTAACAACAACTAGTGGGTTCACTGATGTATCTTGTGAACACATGAACACATATGTGATATGCAGTCAACCATCTGAGCCAAGCTATGGTTAGGAAAATCAAATTGTTTTGGAAGGAAGCTAAGCATGTTTTACGGTACCTCAAAGGAACTACCTAGTTTGGAATATGGTACAGATGGAAAAAGGGAGTGAATCTGTGTGGATTCATAGATTAAGATTGGGCAAGGATTCCATCCGACCAAAAGAGTACATCAGATGCAATTTTCATTTTTGGGTCCACAGTTATTTCTTGGCATAATAAGAAGCAAAGATATGTGGTGCTCAGTTTCGCAGAAGTAGAATACAGGCTTACAAGTCAAGTTACATGTGAGGTGATCTAGATGACAAAGATACTTCTGGGACTATTTGGTCAAATGATGGATGCAACTATGATGTATTGTGATAATCGGAGTTGCATTAATCTCTCCAATAATCATGTATTTCATGATCAATCCAAGGGTATAGATATCGAGTATCACTATTTATGGGACTGTGTGTAGAGGAAGATAATGCTTCTATAATACATTCTGATATAGGAGCAAGATGCTAACATTTTGACAAAGGCCTTTTCAAGAGGGAAGTTTGAGTTCCACAGGTGCAGGATAGGGGTGGTTCATAATTCCTTTCCGTCTGAGAGGGAGTGTTGAAAAATTCAACAAGAAAGTCTCAACTTGATTTTTCCTTGGTCAAATTGAGAAAATTTGAATTTCCACATCAACAGATAACTTGGGCTCAATTAACATGCATGACATGGCTTGTGTCACTCATTTAGCTTAGTAAATAATAGTTAGAGGGATTTGAGTTTAGTTAAGCTTGTGTGATTGCTAATTTGTAGTAATAAAGGTCAATTATTTCAATTTGTTTTCATTTAAACTAGTTCTAATTGTTGGAGGAATTAGTGAAGGTCAGTTGTGTAGTGAGACTTCAATCTAACTAAGCAATATCTACTTAACTGATCAATCAACCCAAAATATCTGGTGCATGGAGATTCCAAAGTAGTGTCACATCAGTTGTAGACTAGTCTTGAGTGTACAGGTGTTGCACTTAGTCAGATGATCAACCTTGGGAATTGCACAATACTTTTAGAGGAAATTCTTAAATAATAGGGGCCAAATTTCCCCAAGAATTCTGAAAGGAAATAGGGCCTCAAGAAGAGGCATAAATTGACTAAGTTTAGGTCATAGCTTGTTAGTGAGCAGAGAGATAGGTTATTCACTTGCAGGTTGAGCTAGAAATTGTAATACATCTCTATTCGTCATATTAATGCAAGAAAGAAAAGGGGTTTTTACCATATTTATTTTCCCGAGAAAAATATTGTGTGCATGTGTGCTATTTCTCAATGCATGTTTGTGATTGATGTTCTAAATTGTGAATTGAATTCCATAAAGCAGTAAAGTAGGTTTGTGTCGTGTGATTTTGATTAAAATTCCATGAGAAATTACAAATCTGCACCATAATTTCTATAGAAAGATCCAAGATTAATCATCTTTATTCAGTGTAAAAGGTGGATAGACACAAAATTCCACTCAAATTATATTGCAAGGGTTTAATGTAAATAATGGAATGTCATAGTTATGGAATCTAGTAAAAGTAAAAGATTAACTATGTTAATTCAATAGAGAATGTGGATAACCACCAATTTCCTCTTAGATAATATTCTTTTATCAACCAAAACGTTTTTGAAATTTAGAAATGAGGGAGGATCTTCCCCTTTTAACTCCATTTGAAAAGTTACGAGGAAATGATCAAATAAATCTCCCAGGGAAACCCTAAATTTCCTCCGAAATTAGCTAGCCATCAAGCCTTTATACACTAATAATTGGTCTAGTCTTTTGGAAATCTTTGCTTCAGTGGTATGAAAGTTTCTCCACATTAGCACTAACATCAAAATTTTCACAACAATTATCTTGTGTTTTTCAAGAAATGGCTTGAGCAAACCACTTTGGAGGCCTAACTTGCTATTCACCCTCAAAATTCCCTTAGGGATAAGGAAAGGCTCTTTTCTCTACCAATGAATGCAAATGGAGCATAAAAAAATTGCAGTTTGATAGGATATATTCCAAAAGAGGGTACAATTGACATACAACCCATAAATATTTACCATAGAAAGACAAATTCCTAGGTTTTTTACTTCTAATTGATCAATATGGAATATTTGAGTGTCTAGATAGATGAAGCTTTGAAAGCTTGACTCTATCCTGAAAGGAGACCTCCTAACTAGCCATATCTATCAAATGTGCAAAATACTAATTTTTTAGCCATGCTTCTAAGATATATCTAGCCCTAGAACCATCCACGATAGTTTCAAGTAACAAGATCATGTGAGGCTTATGTTTTTCTATGAGCCCTTTGAGGGATAATGCTTTTGGGGAACTTCTAAACCCTATTGTGTTGAAGGAAAGGATAGTATTCCAGGAACTCTTTTGGGCAATTTTCATGGTCCAAGGTCCCTCACATTAGTTGAATTGTTTGCATGTACTAATGTCCAACATTTGATTTTGTTGTTTCTTCATCAAGTGATATCTCCTCCTAAACGGTTTGGACTAAGGGGCATCCATCATAAATTGCTCATACATTAACAAGTCTTCTTTAAAAGCATAGATCTAGATCTTAGGTCATAACAAGATTTCTAGAATCTTAAGTGAAAACTAGGGGAGAAGGAGCTTCAACCTTAGCAACCTTTACTAATTTGAAAGGAATTATGGGATATAAGTTAGGGGTCGGGGGAAATAATTGAGTATATAGACCGACTAAAATAATGCAAAGGGGTTAGTATTGCATAAAGGATATTTCTTATCAAGATTCTTATGTTGATGAGGCAAAGCCAATACATTTCCTAAAATTAATGATAAGGAATGAAGCAAAGGAGAGGGAGGGATCAAGCCAGTCTAAGAAACAAGATGAGCTAATTCCTCCCACAAATAGAAGTTATAAGCATTAACAAAATTTTAAGATATATGTTAACATTTGGCCGGAGAGAATTCATAGAACATCCCTACTCATTGATTCTATATAATTTTTAACCCATACTTTTATAGAGTTCTTTGAATTGGAAAATCTTCCCACATTAGTTATGAAGGAGGCCAACTTTGTGGCATGAGAAGCACATAAATGATAGTCTTTAGTAATCAATATTTGTCCTTCACCATCTATCACTTAGAACCAAATCAAGTTCACCTATGATCTAATCACATAAATCAACATTGACTTGTTTCCTAGCCCATGTATGATTGGGCTTAGACTTGAGTAGCGGGGCTCTAATTACGAAAACTTACTACATGTATTTCTGTTGGTCGATAATGAAGGTTCATTTAAGTAAACAAGTTGAAGGGAAAGAATAATTTTGCAATCCCTCTGAACCATTATTGAAGCATGAGTTGCATTGAAATCAACCAACCATTTATGGAAAACTAGCTCCATAGTCCCCCAATTCTAATCTTGACCCAAAAGAAGATCAATTCCTACTTCAACAAAGAATTTAAAGAAAAACCATCAAAATAACAAAACATGAAAGACTAATGAGTATTCCATAGTAGGCTTCAATTTGAGTCCAACCAGAGAAAGAGAGAATAAGACATACCACTTTACCATAAAAACATCTAATAAGAGTTTTTCCTAAAATATTTAGGAGTTCCTCCAAAGACACATTTACTAGAGTTTTAAAATACTCATACACTATTTAGAAACACTAGAAGTATCAACTCACGGAATTGACACTCCCCATGAATACAACTTATCTTCTGGGACTTGACAAAAAAGGAGAGAAAGAGACATAGGACACTTAACCTGCAAAGGACCATAGTGAGATGGAGGATGGTGGGCGCATGAGGAACTGAAGTGATGTAAGTTCTATTCTCATTATCCAAAATCACCTTCACATCACTTATGCTAGGCTTGGGACACTTAAGGAACTCACAAGTGGACTTGTGGGAGTGAGAAGATATAACCAATCCAACATCGATCAGTTATAGATGTGACAAAAACCCAACCAAACACATTCCATTTGATTCTCTAGTTGGCATGGTCGGAAGTTGAAAATCTACTAAAAGCCAATATTTCCTGTCCTGTTGTTTGTTTGTCACCACATGAGGGAGGTCAAGAAATATTAGGCCATTCCTGTCCTCCATAAAATGTAGAGCTAACTAGAAAAAAATCTAACTATAATCACACGCCAAAAAATGAAATTGCAAAACCCATGGACCATTTTTATTATTATTCAATTTAAATATATAAATATTTGATATAGTTGCTAAAAAATAATTTGAATGAAGTCCTAGTTAGCGGGTGCAAGCCTTGGAAGTGATGATTGACGCTATGTGATTCATCTCACTAATTTCAATCCCACTTCTTCACCCCTGTGAGCATCACTTGATGCAATAAGTGCTAAGTGGACTATTAAAAAATCATGAGAAATTAGTCAGTTACAACTACCTCCCGTGAAAATGGTAGTAGTTGAATGACTTACTTAACACAGTTGAATCCTAAAAATGATATTTGACAAAAAAAATAGTTAAAACTAATGGAGTTATCTACCTAGGTGGAGAAATTGCCCCGAGGGCCAAAAGTGGCTGGAATCTAGGCAAAAAAATTTCAAAAAATCTTGTAGATACAGTGTTTGAATAATGATTTTGATAGTGGGAATGGATTCAACACCATCAAAGAAGTCCTGGCTACCTAAATTATGAATTTTGACAACTTTTACTTAGATTTACGAAAATACCTGTAAGATTTTTTCAAAATATGACCCACATTTCCACAACTTTTGGGAGAAAAAAACATTATTTTTAACCTACATCTAAACAAATAACAATGAAACAATTATATGTACTTTATTAATTTCAAATTTAACTTTATTATATGGAGCCTTTTAAATGTAAATTATTTTGTCAAAGCATGGTAGATAAAGATAATAAGGTCCTCGGTTCAGATCTCAACGGATTTATATCCTTTAAAAATACCTTAATAACAATATGATACCAGATTATCTACTAATGGAAATTTAAAACCAAAAATATTATGAATTTGTACTTACATAAATTCATTTAATATAAATTTATTATTTTCATTTAAAAAATTATAAATCAAAATTTAAATTTTATTTTATAAGAGATTTTTGTCCTTAAAATTTGGGTAGGTTGGTTTTCACATTTTTAAAAGGAATTATTTAGAAGGAAAGTAGTTGGAATTTTGGGCAGATAATTAAAAAAATCTTGTAGATTCAATGTTTAATATGTTTTTGATAATAAAAATAGATTCAGCACCATTAAAAAATTTTAAGACACTTAAAATTAAGAAATTTAACTATTTTTATTTAAATTTACAAAAATCTCTACAAAATTTTTTCAAAATATAAACTAAATTTGCATAATTTTTCCGGAAAAAAACATAATCGTTAAACTACAGCGTTTTAAAATATCTTAAATAATTGATTTTCCCAAAATAAAAAATAATTGATTTTCCCAAAATAAAATCATAATAAGCAAAATTAATCAAAATCATGCTAAGCGTAACTGACGTTGGCGAAATAAACGGGGCTCACAAGAAATCTGATACTCAATGCCACGGCTACTTCTTTTGCACTTCATCTATTTGTTGTAGTGGGCCTTTGAAAAACACATGGGCGTTTACTGGAACACAAGCTCTCCGCAGTTCCGACGACGATAGCTTCGGACCGGCGGCGACCCGCCGTCCATTCATGAGATGATCCGGAAGGGCAACGATTCTGCAGGGAACTAGGTTTCCGGGCCTTCGGCGATTTAATAAATGAATTTTCCGACGATAACTAATAGTGAAAGGTACATGTACGGCGATAGGGACAGATAAGGGCAGTTCTATATGATGTGATAGTTTAACCGAGCTATCTGAACATGTGATATCGACAGGACTGAAATTTGGAGTTCCCATCATAGTGGAGAGAAAGGGACGGGCCGGAGACCTAACCAAAACTCGTTTCTGGTCGGCACTTCTTCCGACGCCGATGAGTTGTGGTCCGTGGGGCAGGTTGTAGTAAAGCTTTTGTCAATTTTCTGGATATCCGTGCGCCAGAGCTGGCTGGTCCACCAGGCCAGCCGATATTAGCAGTTCGACCAGGGCCATTGCAGAAAACACCATGGCCGATTTGAAAGAGGATTTGCTCTTCATAGTGATGCAGTACCTTAATGAGGAGAAGTACAAAGAGACGGTCCACCAGTAAGTTTGTTTTCTGTGTTTTGACATCACTTTGTTTTCTGCATTTTCTTAACCTGGTCCGTCCACAGTCACCTGACCCTTTCATGGCATGCATGGCGCCCAAGGCTGGAGCGAGATTCGGGGATTTTCCTGAACCAGAAGTATGTTGAAGACCTAGTGATGGCTGGAAAATTCGATCAGGTTGAACACTACTTGTTGGGTTTTACCAAGATCGATGAAAATATGCAATCTGTGAAGCTGTTCTTTGAGATCAGGATGCAGAAATATATTGAAGCACTCAAACGGTAAGTTGTTTTATATCTTTTTTTCCCTCTGACAGTCTCATAAAGTGTCGAATTGAGAGATTTTGGATTCCTTTCATGGTTGGTCGTTGATTATTTGACCGTGGTCTTTCCGTAATCGTGAATGATGGGTGGTTGCTTTTCGACCTTTTTGCATACCTGTGAATGGGGAGGTTATCAGGAGGATTTCGACAGTTTAAAGGTTATACAGTTTTCAACATTTTTATGAGGTTATGCTTTCTATCTGTGGAAGCAGCTGTTTGGTAATGGTGCTTAATCATTTCATAACTGTGAATGGCATTTGGAATTCCTTGGTTACATGTAGGGAAAATGAGCAGCTTGCCAAATATTTGGCCCGGTTCAGTTACTTTCTTTTTATTATTTCTATGTTGCACAGAATTTTTAGGAACATGAAGTTTTCGGATGTACCCACTCTGAAAGTTGGCCGAAATTTGATCCAAACTCGACCATTATGTAATTATTCATGAGAGTAAATTTGGTCTTTCTTTTAAATGATCTATATATCGAATTCTTTTTTTTTCATTTAAGATAACGTGTTATTCACTTATTTATAATTTTTTTTATATAAAAACGTATATAACGTTTCAGCCCACATTTTACTTGATGTTTCCATTTTTAATCGCAGTCGTTTCGAAAACTCCAAAACGTTTTGTTACTTTGTAGAATTTCGTGGTTTGAAAATAAGTTTCTCATTTCAAACTTTTCTTATAAATTTAATTCCTCCTGGTTTTCTGAATTTTTTGGTAATTGGCTTTGTGGGCAGTTCATATTTTCTGATGAATAGATATAACACCTTTGGCCATGCTATTCTTAGTTTTTCAACGTTGTCTTCACAAGATCTGAGTGTTTATTGATTGCCAAGGTGTGTAGTAGCTAAATCATTTAACTGCTTTCCCAGGTGTTTAGTAGGCAAATCATTGAATAACTTTTTGTTCATTCTTTCGAATATTATTTGCTTATTTATTTTATTTTCGTCAAAATTCAATGTTCTTAAAACTTTTCAAATTGGTTAATCTTGGGTTTTCATATGGCTAGGGTTTTGTGTTTGATCAATGTATTAGAAATTTAGCTTATAATATAGCAGTATTGTAATCGTCGAAGTTTTTTCACTTTTCAAAATTTCAAAGAATAAATTAGTTAGAAATATATGGTAATTTTCGATTATTTTATTGGGTTATTGGTCACTTTATTAGGGTTTTTTAGATGTTGAATACTTTCTTAGTTTTCTTCTTTTGTTTCTCCATGTAAAGTTGTTTATGCTTATTTGCTTTTTTTTTAATCTCTAAATTTATAAGATGTATGTTCAAGGCTTCTTTCTATGGTTCCATGTAAAGATAAGACAAAGTTTATAGGACATTGATTATGTTAGGGTCAATTGATTATAAATATTTCTCATTTTGCAGGAATGATCGGTTTAAAGCCGTCGACATACTTTACAATGATCTTAAACAATTCCAAGATTACAATCCACAACTTTATAAAGATATAACACAACTACTTACAGTTGACGATCTCAGGTAGTGATTGTTTTCCTATACTATTTTTACTTCCTCTTTGAAGATTCTGTAAGATTTAATTTATTATTTGGTTACATGTAGTGAGGTTACAACACACCATCGGGCTTTGAAGTGGTTAAGCATTAAAAAACTTATAGAAGATAACCCTGTCATACGTCCCAAGTTGACGTTTCCTGTCATTCCAACTTCCAGGCTTAAAACTCTCATGAATCACAGGTTCTACTTCTCTCCCTGATTCATCAATAGGAAATTGTCATTATTGAGTTTAGGACTTATCTAGAATGCATATCTATTGTTACAATTTTAGAAAAAGTCTAGCCTCTTGATGGATGCATTTTTTCCAAGGATTTTTCTTATATGTTGTTAATAATTAGTGCAATCAAACTACTATTGGATTCTATAGTCATTACCTGGATATTTTATAACTTCTAACAATGATGCCATATTTTCTATTGTTCAGTCTTCATTCACAACATCATGCTTGCAAAAATCCTCTCCCTAATGTTGATATCAAAACATTATATACTGATCATATATGTGAGCCACTGATTGGACTACAAACTACACTTCCACCAAATAATCCTCCTACGAGGATAATTCAAAATGGGATGGATTTTCTTTCGATTGCTACACACACTGTAAGTCAACTTTTATTTGTATCTTAAATGTCTATTTTTTTTCTTTTTGCCGGTTGAATATGACTGAAACCTTTACTTATCTCAATCTATATCTATTATTGTTTGAATAAACTCTTTATCTGATTGGTTGCAGCCATTTCAACCTGGATTTAACGACACTTCTACCACTACAAGATGGAGTTTGAACCTCGATCATCACTTACCACATGATGCAGTAACTAATGCTGGTTCTGCCTTTGTACCACCTCTAAATGCATGTTGACTATTTGATAATCTATTAATCCATAAATATTATATAATGATCTATATATTTCCTTATTGAGTAGAAGGTCGAGGTCATTGATATAGTAAAAAGAAGTCTTGTATTTAATATTTGAACTCTAGTTATGCTCTGGTTGGTTGAAAAGAAAATAAATAATAAACATTGTTTGAGCACAAATGTTCTATTCTAAATGAATTTCTTTTCTTTTCTGGAAGGGGCTATGCCACTCTCCCAACCAAGTAGTAGTAGAAAGAAGCATCAACTTGTTGATTCTGAACGTGTTGTGAAGCGTTTCAAAACTAGTCACCATGGTGAGGTGTGTAACACAATTGCTATTAACCTTTAATGTCATGATTGTTTTGGGAGGCTTCTTCATATTATTCCTTAGGTTAATAACTTTTTTATTCAATTCAAATTTTCTTCCTATTTGCAGGTCACAGGTGTAGGACCAACTCACTTTTCTAACATTTACTTGGAAATTGATCCTCCTAAAACAATTGTGAGAAACCTCAACCAAGGTTCAAATGTCGTAAGCTTGGATTTTCATCCTCGACAACAAACAATTCTACTAGGTAATGTCCAATTTCATTAGTGAGAATTGTGTATTCTATAAAGCTCATCAATTAGTTTGTTAATCTAAAGCAGAAATTATTTCTAAACATGACCTACTGGGTGATATCCTCAGTTGGAACGGATGGTGGGGACATCGAAATTTGGGAAGTGGGATCATCTAGAAAGTTAAATCATAGGTCATTCAAATATTGGGATGCATCATATTGCATAATGGAGGAAAAGGTATGAATCTTGTATTTATTTTTTTTTAAGTGATTTGCATGAAGGAACATATTTTATGATCTATTTTTTCACAACATATGTTTTCCACTTAAATATAATTTTTAGTGACACATAAATTTGGATGACACATTTTCCTTATATTTGATTAGGAGGTTCTTTTGAAAGAATCCACTCTCTCAGTGAACAAATGTATCTGGAGTCCAAGTGGAACATTGGTTGGTATGTAAATTTCCTTCTATGTGTCAATTATATTTCATGACAATTTTTTTATTTGTTATACAAGCAAAAAATATTAATATTCAAAAAATAATTTCTTCATATTGTATGTAGGCAAAGCCATTATTATTTTAGGAATAATGATATGGGATATATTGTTCATTGACATATAACAATTTTTTTATTTGCTATACAAGCAAAAAATATTAATATTCAAAAAATAATTTCTTCATATTGTATGTAGGCAAAGCCATTATTGCTTTAGGAATAATGATATGGGATATATTGTTCATTGACATAATCTCACTTGCAGGGGTGGCATTTTCAAAGAATATTGTTCAGATATATTTCTATACTGTCACTGGCCAGCTGAGGCAACAACTACAGGTCCATATTAAAGCTCAATAATGGATGCATTGTGTTGCAATTTATTTATGCGATACATGGAGATAATGATGACATTAATACAACATTGCAGATTAATGCACATATTGGTGGTGTGAATGACATTGTCTTTTTGCGCCTTCAGAAAGAACTATGTGTTGTAACTTGTGGCGATGATATGACCATTAAGGTAAATTTGGTACATGATTCTTGACTTCATTACATTAATGTATATGTTTCTAATGATTACTCAATGCTATAAAAATTGTCCATTTGACCTTAAGTAATATCATGGATGTTTATAAGCTTGAACATTTGTTGAGAAAACTTATTGTCTATTGTGTAGGTATGGCATACAGAAACAGGTTATAAAAAATACACATTTGAAGGTCACACAACCCCTGTTTATTCTATTTGTGCTAATAATAAAGAAAATATCCAGGTAATTGATTTTTGGAAGTCTTACACTAATTAGAAAATGAATTTCACAAATTGGCATTTACCTAGTACATAGATTACTAGCAACTATGTTTTCCATAAAGATATAATGCTTACACTAATTAGAAAATTAATTTCATAAATAGGCATTTATATAGTACAAAGATTACTAGTAAATATTTTTTCTGTATAAATGAAATGTTTGAAATTAATTTTTTTTTGTTTAGAAACACATGTAAGGAAGACTCAACTAGCAATAAATGAAGTATGTGAATTATTTTGATATTGTTAGCATTAAATGCACTATGAACTATTCTGATATTTCTAATGATCTTCTCTCAATGATCGTAGTACATTTTGTCCACATCTTTGGATGGCAAAATTAAAGCTTGGTTGTTTCATCAAACGGGATCTCAAATTGACTATGACGCACCTGGGGATGGGCACATTACAATGGCTTATAGTGATGATAGATCACGGTAATTATGTGATATTTTATTTAAATTTATATAGATGAGGATGCTTGAATGGAGAGCAAAAATATAAGCTAACTAAAATTAATTTCCAATGTTTTGTGAAGGGAATTTATAAGGATGTTTTTTAATTTGATTTATCATGTTTGGGATTAGGCTCTTCTCATGTGGTACAAACAAAGATGGAGAATCATATTTACTAGAGTGGAATGAAAGTGATGGATCAATCAAACGGATGTATTCTGGCATTCAAAGCAAGTCCTTAGAGCCGCTGAAGTTTGATACAACAAAGAATAGGGTTCTAGCAGCTGGAGATGAATATCAAATTAAGTTTTGGGAGATGGATAATGTCACTGTGTTCTTAGCAACTTCGGTCGAGGGTTGCTTGCCGGTAAAAGGATACTTACGATGGAAATTACTATTAAACCTTTTAAAATTTGGATATGTGATCGAGTTTATCTCAGTTGAAATTGAAAATGTCTGAAACCTTTTTCAGTATGATTGCATATTTTACTCATCGATTCCTCTCGCTCTTTGCAGTGTAGACCTCATCTCTGTTTCAATAAAGAGGGTTCCTTGTTGGCTGTTACAACAAACAATAATGGCGTCAAAATCTTAGCTAATAAAGACGGACTTCGGTTTCTTCGTAAGCCGAAGAATAGAGGGGGCTCACTAGAGTCCGTGATGACAAAGGTAGTATGGAAACAAAATTATACATTGTTCATGTGTATCAAAGTCATGGATGCAACTTAATTTAGTGATCTTTGAACTGCAGGGTCCACATCGAAATGCCATTAGTGTAGAAAAGGGAATTAGCCCTGTTCCTATCTCTTCAGAAAAATCAAAGAAAAATTTGCAAGAAATATTGCTGGTGAGCTATTCCACTGAAGACGTATTATGTTCAAGTCTTCTACGATATTTTTACATTATTTAGTTGAAATTTGAAATCTTTGTTAATCAGTTTTAAGTGAAATGGCTTTGAAGTATTACTTATTTTATCTAAATATATAACTGTAACAAAACACACCAACAGAATCGTGTCGATAGCAGTCAGATGGTGGATGTAGCACAAAGGCTTCCAGATGAGGGTGTAGACAAGAGGAAGAGCTGGAAACTTTTTGAGGTGAAAGATCCAGCGCAATGTAGGTCTATCATATTGCTGGATCCAGTGTCAAATGCACAGGCAAGCTTTCCTTTTCTATGTACTAGATTGAATGTTAAGTGCTCAACATGGCGTTATCTCACAGAACTGCATATTAAATATTGCAGTTACAGATTACATATCGCAGTTACAGATTACATATTGCATATTATATATACTACATATAGCAATAACAGATTACATATTCCATATTCATATTGATTTTCTTTGTTGCATATTACAGATTGTTAGATTACATTACACATATTCAGGTTCCTCACTCTTAGCTTTGGACGCCAATGCTACGTTTAAGCTATGGAAATGGCAACACAATGATTTGAATCCATTTGGCGAGGTCAGTTTTTACATGGACAATTTGCTCAAATTTCACTTGTAATGATTACTTGTCGTTGTTACCAAGCATTTAAGTAGAGTAAACATTTGTAATTTATTTGACAGGCTACAACAAATTGTCAACCACAGTTGTGGCAACCTCCTGATGGGTTGCTTATGAAAAATGACACTAGTGACAGAGGTCCACAAGCAGTTTTTCCCTGCATAGCTTTGTCAGATAATAATGCATATCTAATGTCTGCCTCTGGTGGTCAAGTGTCTTTGTTCAAGATGAAGACATTTGAGGTGAGGTATTCTTTTCATATTTAACAGGTTGCTTGCATTTATTTCCTGTTTTCTTTAGTAATTAATCTTGTCATGTTCTTTTTATATATCATTATTGCTGAGTAAATCTTGTTATTTTTCTAATGATTTTGTCTAGAAAATTTTCTCTTAAATCCATGATCTTCTGTCATGTAGTGTTGTAAAGCATGCATGACATGGATGAAAACAACATTCAGTTTGAGCCTTGAAGTTTATGGTGAAATCCTAGGATATATATTTTTATGTCTTCTAAATTCGTAATCCATGTTAATGTAGGTCATAGAAAAATGCATGGCCCCTCCTCCAGCGGCAACATTTATAGCTTTCAACCCTTTAGATAATAACATTGTTGCTATTGGAATGGAGGATTCAACAATTCAAATTTTCAATGTTCCTGAAAATAAGGTTATGTGGATTTAGGATTTCCTTTTAGTGTCTAGTACTTTTGATTGCCCCTTTATGTGGATAATAGAATGCCACTAAATGAGTTTTGACTACAGGTAACATCAGAACTTAAAGGGCACCAGAAGAGAATCACTGGTTTGGTATTTTCTGAACATTTAAATGTATTGATATCCTGCGGAGCTGATGCACAGGTACATATTCATATTCATTTATAATTTAACTGCATAATCTACTTCTCCATATAAGATATCAGTTTAAAACCTTTTGACTCAAATCAATGTTGTGTTGACAGCTTTGTGTATGGGGCATAAATGGATGGGAGAGACAGAAATCTAAATTTGTGCATACAAAGACAGGAAAATCATTATCACCACTTGCAAATACAAGAATACAATTTCATAATGACAGAGTTCACTTGCTCGTTGTGCAGGAGAACCAAATTGCTATTTATAATGCCCCCGAATTGGAATGTGTACGCTATGTAAGATCCGATCTTTTTTCATATTGCAGTTCCTACCTAAGTTATGCTGTAGTCAGATTTTAGTAAAAAAATCAAAGTTTTTTTTTTTTTTTTATCTCAGATTTGAAGACTAGATAGTGACTCTGAATAGTTGCATTGCAGTGGGCACCTCAAGATCCTTTACTCGCACGTATTTCTAGTGCCACATACTCAAGCGACAACCTACTAATCTATGTTAGTTTCTATGACGGTTCAATTGGTGTATTTGATGCTGAAGTGCTGAGGCCACGCTGTCGTATTTCCCCTTCTGCATTTATACCAAGCATGAGCAGGTAAAGCATTCCTTAATCAAAGGAAAGGGGTTATAGTACTGTGCACTACGATAGGAAATAACGCTGCTATTGTAATTTAAACCTAAAAAGTTGTTTGGCTTGTTTGTGCAGTGGCAATATCTAAACGCTGCTATTGTAATTTAATCCTAAAAAAATGTTTGGCTTGTTTGTGCAGTGGCAATATCTATCCTCTTGTAATTGCTGCGAATCCACTTAAACCTAATCAGTTTGCTGTAGGGTTGACTGATGGAGGTGTTCATGTGATTGAGCCCACTGAATCGGAAGGTAAATGGGATGTTGCACTGTTAGAAAATGGAGGTGCCCCTTGGAATCATACAATAAAAAATCAAGGTTCTGAATAGCCTCCAAGGCAGCATGGAAAATGACTGAAGAGCTGCCAAATAGCCAATTGTCCCACAAGTTTGTTTACAATGATGTGACCAATTATTGTAGTGTCTTTTCAGGGGCTTTCCTTTTGTAAATTCGATTATCTTTCAGTAGTATAGGCTCTGTCGTGTTTTTTTCAAGGCAGAGATTTTCGGATCCATGGGGATTGTTGTTTTCTACGCTCTGTCGTGTTTTTTTAAGGCAGAGAGTTTCAGATTCATGGGGATTGGTGTTTTTATAGGCTCTGTCGTGTTTTTTTTTTTAAGGCAGAGAGTTTTTTAAAGCCGTTAAGCCATTTCGGATTCATGGTTATTTGGATATCTACTGCCAGGAGATAAAAAAGATAGTAATAACAATTCAGTCATTGTATTGAGGGTAATTCCATTGGACAAAGACGGTAGGAGTTGAAGAAGTTTTGAGTAAATACACCTATTTATTGCATACAACATACAACATGTTGCAGAGCTTATGATGTCTCGTCGCTAAATTAAGACGGAAATAGCATTTTTTATCATTCTAAGTTATTCTCGTCATGAAATTCAAAATCATAACATTCTGAACAAGAATTCGAAATTCTGAACATCTCTACCATGTCTGTGGTTGGTTTGGGATTTAAAATTTCCTATTAGAATTTAATTTTCTTCCAGTTGTTTTTAGTGTGATTTTTTTACTAAGTTTTTGTGAACTAATTTCTCTAAAATTTTGTAAAACTTTATTGAAATCACAAGCTTGGGTAACCTCTGCACGATAAAAATGTCTAAATTTTTTTCCAGGATGCTGAATCTATATATATAATAAAAAAACTAGTTTAAATAAAATAAATCAAAATGCCACCTTAAATTTTTCCACAAATTTTTAATACAAAAAACTCTAAAAAAATAGTACTAAAAAGAAATCCAAAATTCTAATACAACCAATTCTAAAAAAATCACACAAAAAAACTCCAATTTTCTGTGCCAATAACACAATTCATTTCTCGTTCAACAATAATCTTGATTTAGGCCTAGAAATTATTACAAGTTTGGGCTTCAAAGAACTGGGCACTAAAAATTGCTAATATTCTTTTGGGAATTTTTGATAATTCCAAACAACAATGAACAGAGAGTAATACTCTATTTTCTTTAACACAGAGAAACTTTTAATTTGTATCTCATAATTTCATCCACATTTACTTCAATCCATAGAAATGGAGATTGATTCACATAGCATATAACAAAGTTTTTATATTAACTCAAAACAGTGTTGGGCTGCCATACATAAAATGCATTAAGCAAAAAAAACAATGAACTGTTGTGCATTACAAAAAAAAAAGTTCTTTCTCAACAATGCTATGCATTACAAAAAGAGAACTCTATCTCTGTGCTCTTTCTCAACAATGCTATGCATTACAAAAAGAGAACTCTATCTCTGTTTAACATTGACACTGATGTGTGTCAATTTCCTTTTCTTCACACCTTACATTCACACTGCGGTGCATAAATTTTTTTTCCCTTTCTTGATGCTTCTACACTTACATTTTCATGTTCAATGAACAATAAAACATGATATCACTTTTTGTTTTTACTTGCCATACTCACGTAAAATAAAAAACAATAAAATTAAAAACTTTAGCTAAGTTTACCAACCATGGTAAATTACATTAAATGTTTCACTTACAAACTCTCGGTCAAAATGAAGATTTTACTTCACGGCAAATAATAAGAAAATCTACAGTGCAGGCGTGTACATTCAATCGGATCGTTGTGGGATGATATCGCACAGCGCTACTTACCGATCTTTATGCTCCGAGGAAAGTTGTTTTGCAAAACTGTCATGGCGACGTGTTAGCACGTGTACATGTTCAGTGCCCTTGGATGAGTCCCAACTTTTAGCAAAAAGCGGTGCGAGGAAAAGACTGGCAGTTTTCTGGAAGGTTTGTGGTCGCTGTTCAACTGTGGGTGCAGTTGAAATTATCATTTCAACATTCCCCTTTAATTTCAACTGCTAGGTTATCAGTCATACCTAGACATTTCTTAAAAAACTCAAAACTTTTATGTCCCAATGGTTTACCCAGAATATCTGCAACCTCCTCTTGAGTTATGCAGTGTTTTAAAACAATTTCTCCATTGTTTACCAATTCCCCGATGTAATAAAACTTTGTGTCAATGTGTTTCGTTCTCTTATGAAACACAGAATTCTTGGATAATGTAATAGCTGAGCTATTGTCACAAAAAATCACAGTTCCTTTTGTTTGCTCTTGGCATAAACTTCTTAACATTCTTCTCATCCAAATTGCTTGACATGCTGCTGCTGTAACTGCCACATATTCTGCTTCTACTATAGACAATGCTACAATAGGCTGTTTTTTAGAAGCCCATGAAATGGCTCGTGAACCCATGTGAAAAACATAACCAGATGTGCTTTTCCGATCATCTACACTTCCAACCCAATCACTATCAGTGTATCCAATTAAATCTTAACATTCTGAAGCAGTATATAAAATGCCAAACCTTTTAGTACCTTTACCATACCTCAGAATCCTTTTTACTGCATGTCAATGTACTTCTTTTGGCCTCTATATGAATTTGGAAACCAAACTAACAACATGCATTATATCTCACCTAGTTGCAGTCAAATACATGAGGCTGGTAACTATTCTCTTGTACAAACTAAGATCAAAATCCTTGTTGTTGTCCTCTTTGCTGAGTGTTAATCCCATCACTGTGGGAGTGATTAGTGCTTTGCTCTCGTGCATGTTAAATTTTTCCAACACTTCATTAGCATATTTCACTTGGGAGATAAAAATTCCATTTCCATTTTGTTCTACTTCTATTCCTAAGAAGTATCTCACCAAACCCATGTTAGTCATTTCAAATACTTCTTTCATGACTGTTTTGAAAATTTCAATAAGGTAATCATCATTGCCTATGAAAATAACATCATCAACATATAACACAACGATTAGTATTTTACCATCCTTTTCTTTGATGTAGAGGGTGGGTTCTCCCTCACACTTTTCAAATCCTTTTTCTAGTAGATAGGAATCTATTCTACTGTACCACGCTCTTGGTGTTTGCTTCAGCCGATAAAGAGCTTTCTTCAATCTGCACACTTTGTGCTTTTGACTTTTCTTTTCATAGCCTAGAGGTTGTTCAATGTAAACCTCTTCCATTAACACTCCATTTAGGAATGCTGACTTCACGTCCGTTTGGTAAACTTTCCACTTGTTTTTTACTACTATGGACATCACTGCTCTCACGATTTAAATTCTAGCAACCGGTGCAAAAGTTTGCTTATAGTCTCTCCCATACTGTTGCTTATATCCTTTGACAACAAGTCTTGCTTTGTGTCTTTCTATTTTGCCTTCAACATTACTCTTGGTCATGTAGACCCATTTAACTCCATTGACTTCTTTTCCTTTTGGTAGTTCAACTAAATCTCATGTCTTGTTTCTTTTTATGGCATTGATCTCCTCATCCATAGCTTCTATCCATTTCCTATTCTTAATTGCTTCGTCAAAATGAACAGGGTCATCAACATGACAATATAAAGCAAACAAAGAGTTCATACCTTCATTTATTGCCTCTTATTCATAAATGTCACTTAAATTTCTAAAATTCTTACCTCTTTCATTTGGTGTACAAGTGCTTGAGGAAGCACTTGAATTTCCTCCTTGTGGTGTGCTTGGAGAAGCACTTTCATTTCTCCTCAAGGGTGTCTCTTGCTGCCCTTGTGTTGGTGCTGCTGTTTGGGGATGTATTTCAGCCTTCTGCTCATCATCTTCATCATGTGACAAAGAGTTTTTAGCATTTATTGTTTTCTCTATGCTTCCATCTCAAGCTTCCTCCTCAATGAACTGAACATCTCTACTCACCATAAGTTTCTTGGTGGATGGGTTATACAACCTATAAGCTTTGGATTTGTCACTGTATCCAATGAAAATACATTTCTCCCCTTTGATGTCCAACTTCTTTCTTAGTTGATCTAGAATGTGTGCATAGGCCACACATCCAAAAACTTTCATGTGGGTGACTCCTTGCTTTGTCCCACTCCATGCTTCTTCCAGCACTCTGTTCATGACTGCTTTTGTAGGGAATCTATTCAAAATGTACGCTGCACAATGTCTAGCTTTAGCCCAATAATCATTTGGCAAATGCTTTCCCTTTAACATACTCCTTGCCATATCCATGATTGTTCTATTCTTCCTTTCGGCAACGCCATTTTGCTACGGAGTGCACCTAATGGTAAACTACTTATGTATTCCATTTTCTCTACAAAAACGTAGAAATTCTTTGGAGATATACTCACCTCCTCTATCAGTTCTTATAACTTTGATATGCAACCCACTTTGGTTTTCTACAAGTGCCTTGAAATTGCAAAATCTTTCAAACACTTCATTTTGTTCTTCAGAAAATAAACCCATGTTTTTCTAGTAAATCATCAATAAATGTTAGTATATAGTGGTTGCCTGCAAGTGATGGAGTTTTCATCGGTCCACATAAATCTGAGTGGACAATCTCTAAGGGTTCTTTTTCCCTTATGCTTTTCCCTGATGGAAAACTTTCTTGGTGTTGTTTTCCCAAGATACAACTTTTACAAAGGCTCTCTCGTTTCTCTATCAATAGTAATCCTCTTACCATTCATTTTCTATTCAACAAGTTAAGACCTCCAAAGTTGAGATGCCCAAATCTCAAGTGCCACAACCAATTTTCATCTTTTGGTTCACTTTGGAAAGCCTCGTGGGTCACTGCTGCTATTTCTTCTCCATTTTTTAAATCTACCTTCATTCTGAGAGGGAACATCATGTTCCTTGTCATCTTCACTTCAGCAATACATTGTTTGCTGGGTCTTTTATCTATGATGGTGCATACATCATTCTCAAAGAAAACATTGTACCCCTTTTGAATAAGTTGTCAAATACTTAAGAGGTTACATCTTATTCCAAGAACATAATAAACATCTGCTATGGTTTTCTTTTGACCTTTCCTTGTTAAGACATTTACTTCTCCTTTTCCCATACCATAAACTTTACTATCAGTCCCTAGTGTGACTTGTGACTTCACACTCTGATCTAACATAGAAAATAGGGCTATGTTTCCTGTCATATGGTTACTGCAACTGGAGTCTAGAAACCATACATCTTCACTCTTTGCTTCAGCCATATTACAGGCTAAAAACAAATTATCTTGGCTGATATTTTCTCTAGTGAAATTTTCACTAGTTCTATTATTCATATCATGCTACTTCTTCCTACATTCATTTGCATAATGCCCATATTTTTTACAATAGTAACATTGGACACTGGATTTATCATACCTTTGTCATTGAGCATGATGTTGTTCACTTTTTTTGCTACTGCCTTGGCCTTTGTTCTGATTTGGATTGCTACCTCTTCCTTGAGAATTTGCTGGACTGTTTCTTCCACCTTTGTTTTGGCTTCCGCCTCTTCCTCTTTTGTTTCCTTTGCCTTGACCTCTTCCTCTTCCAAAGAACATATGGGTCTTAAAGGCATGCTCTAGAGATGAGTTTTCATTTCTACTAATCTCTGCTCATGTGTTATCAATGATGCATATAGTTCATCAACTGAGAAGTTTGTAAGATCCTTTCTCTTTTCTATGGTGGTGAAAATCACATCGAACCTTGAGGGTAGGATCCTCAATAGTTTCTCCACAATCCTCCTTTCTTCAAGAACCTCTCCATGAGACCTTATCTATGTGACCAGACCAATCACATGTGTGAAGAATGAGTCAATATTATCTGACTCCATGCAAAGATTCTCAAAATCTCTGCTCAGTAACTGTAGTTTTGTTGTCTTCACTTTCTCCATGCCTTGATAGGCCATCTTAAGAGTTTTCCATGCTTATTTGGATGTCTTGGTTGCTGCTATCCTTGGAAACACACTCTCATGCACTGCTTGATACAAAAAGTAGAGGGCTTTAGAATCCTTCTCCTTATAGCTCTTCAATAGTTCTTTCTTAGTCTGAGTCAAATTATTAAACTCATCTTCATCTGCTAGTTCTTCAAAACCGTCCTCAACAAATTCCCATAAGTCTTGGGAAGAAAACAAATCTCTCATAGTTATTGCCCAATAGTCATAGTTTTTCACATTAAATTGTGGGAGTTGAGTATTACAGATACCCATGCTAGTGCTGGCTCTAGCCATTCATGCACTCTTAACTATGCTTCAAAATACTTGACTATGTATTTAAAATAACTTACTGTCCTCAACAGTAAAACAAAAACTAACTTGAGAAATACGTTGGATTTTTTTCTTGACTGAGTCTTTACTCTGCTAGAGAAGGTGCTGCAGCAAGAAATCCTTCCTTCAGCTTCTTTGACACCTTCAAAGAGCGTGGACAAGCTCTGATACCATGTTGGGAATTTCTGATAATTCCAAACAACAATGAACATAGAGTAATACTCTGTTTTCTTTAACACAGAGAAACGTTTAATTTGTATCCCAGAATTTCATCCACATTTACTTCAATCCATAGAAATGGAGATCGATTCACATAAGAGATAACAAAGTTTTTATATTAACCAAAAATAGTATTACGCTGCCATACATAAAATGCATTAAGCAAAAAAAACACTGAACATCACATTGTCTCCACTGTTGTGCATTACAAAAAAAAAACTCTTTCTCAACACTACTATGCATTACAAAAAGAGAACTTTGTCTCCATTTAACATTGACACTGTTGTGTGTCAATTTCCTTTTCTTCACACCTTACATTTGCACTGCTGTGCGTAAATTATTTTTCCCCTTCGCGCTGCTCCGTCTACACTTACATTTTTATGTTCAATAAACAATAAAATAGGATATAACTTTTTGTTTTTACTTGCCATACTCCCTTAAAATAAAAAACAATAAAATTAAAAACTTTAACTAAGTTTACCAATCGTGGTAAATTACATTAAATTTTTTACTGACAAAACTGGCAGTCAAAATGAAGATTTTAAATAATAAGAAGATCTACGGTGTAGGCCTATACATTCAATCAGATGGTTGTTGGACGATGATTGTTGGACGATATCGCACAGCTCTACTTACCAATCTTTATGCTCTCGGGAAAGTTGTTTTGCAAAACTGTTGTGGCCACATGTCAGCAGGTGTACATGTTCGCTGCCCTCGGATGAATACCAACTTTCGGAAAAAAGCGGTGCGGGGAAAAGACTGGCGGTTTTCTGGAAGGTTTGTGGTCGCTGTTCAATTGTTGCTGCAGTTGAAATTATCATTTCAACATATTCATAGATGCAGAAGTAGTGTTTAATCCATAAGGAGGAATAGTAAAGGATTCGTTAATCAGGTTTGTAAATCCAGCCATATGTCTTAATTTATGGGGAGCATATTCCTTGGCAAGGGGCGATAGAAAGTCCCTGATGGTCTTACCATTTTTCATGAGTAATGACTCCATAGTTAACTCGTCATGTATCTTTGATCCCCACTATCATCTCTGGAAAACAATGAACTCTTTTATCTCCTCTGAAATCAATAACTGGGCACTTGCTCAACTGCTTCACAATATCTTGGTATTTCATCATCTACCACTCATGGTATTCAAGAATGAACACAATGAAGTTATAAAAAGAGGCAATAAACCATCGTTGAACTCATGGTAAACCTTTCCTGTGTACCCTCGAGTTGAGAACACCACTGCAGGCACCGAGTGCTGCACTCGGCACAAATTTTGTTGCTCACTCTCATGATCTCTCCAACTCAGTATTTTGAGAGTGACATCATCAATCATGTTCATAACACTGCTCTCCCATTTGCGTGTATATAGCCTGATTTTCTCCTCTTCGGTAGTTTTATTCTCATGGGAATAAAGGAAAATAGAGGAAGATTGAGTGTGGGTTCGCACATCCCTGATCAAATAACATACGTCTGTCCTCAAGTGTGAACGATCGCAACCCAAAATTTCATTGCCATACCTTATGGTTGTATTAACTTTTTCTACGCCTACACCTGAGAAAGCAGAAAACAATATATATGCTCAAAATAGTTTCATCATCATACTTACTTGCCTGTGTACTCATTTATTGCAACGATTAGGTGGTTGTTTACCATCGATGAGAGAAGAACATCTCACACAACAATGTTGAGGGTTTGATCTTGACTAGAAGACCTCTTTCTGGATTTTCGATGGCTTCAGGTTTGGGAGAGAAATTCGAGTTTCCAAAGATACATCTTTGTAAACCATCTCCTCACTGCGGCCATCTGCAACAAGAAATAGACATATTTCATTGACAACTTATTATAAAACCTGACACAAACAAATCTTTCACCAAGAAGGGAAAACATTTAGACATAAAACAGGCCAAGAGCTAATCAGCATACCATTGGGCACTAAATGTCCGGCTACATGCGCCCCTGATAGCTGTTTAACACACGCTCATGGTGATAGACAAATAAAAAATAGTGGCAAGTGTGTTAAACAACTATCCGGGGCGCATGTAGCCAGGCATTTAATGCCCAATGTTAGGCTTGTTAACTCTTGCCATAAAACAAGGCCCAGGAAGGCTTACACAGCTTGAATAAGGGATCAACCCAACAAAGACAGCAAAAGCCTAAGAAATATGAAAGTAAAAGAAAAAATAGAAAGAATTTAAACTTGGACTTGGATTTATGTCCAACAATCCAAAGTATATTAATCCTTTGTTTCTGGGTATATCACAAGTTGTCTGCCTTGTTCCCTTATCCTCTAGCCCTGGAACATTAGTTCGATTAGTCATTTGAACGGATGATTCTCGCTTTTTTTGTGATTTGAAAGTCCCAAATCTGATGGGAAGGATGATGAAGAATGAGTTTAGTTTGTTGAGCAGAAACAGAAGTAAAGACTGTCTGGGACTGTCTGGGATGAAGAAAGCAGAGTGGAATGAAAAGATCATTATGAGCCATACTCATCATATCTTCCTCTTTTCTTCTTACCTCCTTAGCAATGTGGCCTCATGATATTTATCCCTATCTTATACCATACCATAGAGATGACATATCATATGACAGTGGTATAGTTTAGTTTGCTTGTTTGTACTTTTGTGTTTTAAAGAAGCATAGATTTATTTTAAATACTGATCTAACATAAGTTTAGAAAGGTCTAATGTCTTAATTGTAATTTTTTTTTATGAAATGACATTATTTAAATATTTTGTATAGTTATTATTTTTCTTTGGCTAATATAACAAAATTTCAACTTTGATGAGAGCTTAATAACGTTACATATCATACTGAGCTATAAATAAATCTCTCAAAATTTTTAGTATAAAAACATTATTAATAAAAATTAATATATAAATTTTATAATTTATATGAAAATAAAAAAAAATCATAATTTTTATTTTTTATAAATTAAATCTTTTTATTCACAAGTTCATAATATGATTTGTATGAACAATAATTATAATTGAATGGAAAAAACCTTAAAAACACTTTTTTGAGTAATTAAATCCCTATTAAAAACCTAATCTATTTAAAATAAATTTCATGTTTTATACATATTTCTAAGTTTATTTATTACATATTTTTACATTTATGTATGATTGGTATCCATCCTAATCCATTAAACATAAATTCATGTCTATACATATTTCTAAGTTTATTTATTACATATTTTTACATTTATGTAAATTTGTATGAATAATTATTATATAAAAACTAACGAATAGAAAATAATATTCATCTTCATTAGATTTAAGATTACTTTAAATTTAAGTGTCTTTATATTGATATATATAATATTATTTCTCTATAAGTAATGAGATATAAAATTATTCTAAATTTAGTAGATTTCCTTAATTAATTTGTTATACTATGTTTATTTTTTAAATTTAATTTATTATATATATAGATATAAAGTTTATTTTTTCCACAAAATTAATTTTTTTATTAAAATGAATATCACCATCCACATAAACAAATCTCATGAAATTTTGTTAGCAAATTCTATATATAAAAATGTAATTTGAATATTTCAGATTGGTTGTTGCACTCACTTAAATGGGGCCCAAAGTTAATAGAACACTTAAAATTGTAATTCCAACTTTATATATGGATATGTTAATATAGCTATCATTAATTTATATATATGTAATTGACTTGACTATCGTTACTTTTTATTGAAAATGTCAAATAAGTTAACACACTATTTGAAATGGCCCAACATAATGCATTATTTCCTTTAGATGTATTAGGAAATGGTGAATTATATATGAGGCATTTATATTGGCAATTTAAGATTTTAACCTTGAGTTTATGATTGTGAGCTCGTTGAATATTCGGTAATTTGATGGATATAGACATGGTTAATGGATATAGACATGGTTAAATAATTTTAATTTGATGGATATAGATGTGGTTAAATAATCCATTACGGTTTAATTGTCAAATATTTAGCAAATCAGCCATAAAGATAAAACTATCCAAATTTTAATAAACTCTAATTTCGATTTTAGTAAACTTGTATATTAA
This sequence comes from Pinus taeda, assembly GCA_000404065.3. Lineage (NCBI taxonomy): Eukaryota > Viridiplantae > Streptophyta > Pinopsida > Pinales > Pinaceae > Pinus > Pinus taeda. Next base: position 93,646 of record APFE031593347.1, read on the forward strand.
TTGGCAATATTTATTTGTGAGCCACCCACCCATGGACTAATTAAAATCAATATTATCATCAACGCATGTGAATCTCACAGGTGTGTTTTTTATTTTTTTAACAAAATCTATATATAAAAATGATATTTACATATTTATTTAAAATTTCAAAAAAAATATATACACAGATTGAATAAATAGGCTATTTTATTTTGAAATTTCACTTTTAATATATAGAGTCCTATATATCTTATTATTTAAATTGAGTATATAAACATCTTATTTAAATTACATATATTAAATTTTAAAATAATTTTTATTTTCATTTTAAGTATAAATAAGAATTTAAATGTAATACTTAGTTTTAAAATTAATTTCTAAAAACACAAAATTGATGATCCCATGATGAAGTGCTAAATTCTTCCTATTTATGTGGAAGGATACAAATTAGGTTATAGTAGTAACAATGAGAATCCATCATTGTTTCATGCATTTTTTATTCCTCTAATAAAAAGGATAAATTAACTAAATTTATAGCTTAATAATTTATTTCTAATTAAAGTTGATCACTTTAGTTTACAAATATTTATTTATTCGATAAAATATATTTTCAATTTTTAAATTTATTATGGACTAATTTATTTAATGTAAAAAATAATGTAATCATGTAAATCAAATAGTGGGAAAAGTTAGATAAATATTATTCCATGAAAAACATCAAAATAGTTAACTTATTATACATTTCACATTGCACAAAGTAAAATAAATCATAAAACATAAGCCTATTTACGACGTAAGGCGTTTCTCTTTGAAATAAACCCCCCAAAATGCTTTTTTGTCCTAATAGTGGCCGTCGGATCTATTGTTAAACGATAGAATAGAAGTCAACCATCTAATTTAATAAAAAATGTAATAAAACATTAAAAAACCTTAAAAAGGTTAATATATTAGTTATTAGTTAATATATCAGTTATATTACCTACTGAATGAACCTGTCTTGTGCGCGGATATTTGTGTTTGATGCAAAGGAGAGGAGGGCGAAGTTGCTACAGAGGAGGGTGGGGCACCTGCAGAGAAGGGAGAAGGGTTTGGACGAGGGTTTGCACATTGCTAAGTTTTAGGTTGGAATCATCCATATTCAATATAAAAGGTTTGTGGATTTTGTCTATATCTACTAGCTTTAGTGTTGTTTAGAGTTTCTTGATGTGGGTTTCTAAGTATACCCTCAGAGTCCAGTCAAATAGAATAGTATTTGGGGCTTTCGTTATTAGTAGACTGGATATGCCCATCCCATAACAATTGACCTTGGGCCATTTACCTTTTTTTTCTTAATATTTTAACTTATCCATGTTGATTATAGTTTGCAGATAGAACTTTGGATGCACCAGACCTTGTGAATGATTATTACTTGAACATATTGGATTGGAGTTTGAGCAATGTGTTGTCCATAGCCCTTGGCAATACTATATACCTGTGGGATGCTTCAAATAGTTCTATATCGGAGCTTCTGATTGCAGACGATGAAGAAGGCCCTGTTACTAGTGTTAGATGGGCACGTGATGGGAGGCACATTGCCATTGGGTTGAATAATTCAGTCATACAGCTTGGGACTCTTCAAGGTTTTTTCATTCCAATGTAATGTCAATCTCCAAATGTTTACATGGATAAAATTGCAATTAAGAGCACTGAAAGGTCATCATGCACGTGTTGGTGCCCTTGCTTGGAATGGTCCTATTCTTACGACAGGAGGACGGGATGGGATCATAATCAATCATGATGTCCGTATGCGAGAGCACATTGTTGAAACATACAGAGGGCATAACTAGGAGGTTTGTGGATTGAAATGGTCTCTTTTTGGCCAACAACTTGCAAGTGGGGGGAATGACAATCTACAGTACATTTGGGATCAGAGCATGACATCCCATAATTCTACCTCTCAATATCTCCACCGCTTAGATGAACACTGTGCAGCAGTCAAGGCCTTGGCATGGTGCCCCTTCCAAAGAAATCTTTTAGCATCCGGTGGAGGGAGTGCAGACAGGTCTATAAAGTTTTGGAATAGTCACACAGGTCCCTGCTTAAATACCGTAGAAACTCATTCCCAAGTTTGTTCATTACTCTGGAATAGCCATGAACGTGAGTTACTGAGTTCACATGGATTTAGTCAGAACCAGTTAACCTTATGAAAGTACCCATCTATGGTGAAGATTACTGAACTTACATGTCATACTTCTCGAGTTCTTCATCTGGCATAGGTATGGAAATTGATTTATTCTTATGAGTACTTATGCATTCATCTTTCGTTCTATGAATGGATTTGTCCTCATGATCCTTCTTTTGCCTTACCTCTTCAAAGCCCTGATGGGTACACAGTTGCATTAGTTGCAGCAGATGAAACACTCAGGTTTTGGCAAGTATTTGGAGTTCTTGATACCTCAAAAAGGGCGAATAGTAAAGATGAAAATGGGGCTTTCTGCAAGTGTCATACTTACATTTGCTAATAAGCATATTTCTATATTTATGAAATGAGGATGTTTAACTCAAGGTAGTAATTAAATGTTTTGTTTTCTATTTCACATAACTCTTCTGCAGGTTGTTCGACTGCCGTGGAGCACGTTCCACTTTCTTCAATGTAATATGCTACAATTTCTTCTTTCTTTCTTCTCGTATACCATGAAATTTGAATTTATCTTTTGTGAAACTTGATGGAATAATGTTGGAACATATTTTTGAGACAAGAACCACTCCTTCAGCTGCATCGTAGAAATTAAAATGGTTTTGGTAAGTCTTTGGAGCCCCATATTCTTCAATGAAGGTTCTGAAAATGATACATTATGAGTGTCAGCAAGTATGTCATTCACATCAACAAAGAAACCTCCACGCTTCCTCCACTCATGGAATGATTCACATTCTACAAAAATCATTCACGCCTCTACTCAATATTATAGGTAATTCTTGAATGAATTATCTTCTTCATTTTGCTATGACGTACTTACTATGTAATTTCTTACCTGAGATAAATTCTATATCTATATTACTATATAATTTTAGTTCTGTATCTATATTGCTATCTCACTTGTATAATTTTTTTGTAATATTTTACATTGTACCGTAGTTCAATTCCTTAGGCTTGCAAAATTCATCTCTCACATATATTCATTCAAGAGATCAGTAAAGCATTTTTTAATACACATTAATCAGAAAAATAGTCACATACATAGGTGCTTGAAACTTGAAAGAACTCCATGAATTACCCTGACTTATGGCTACAACTCTCAACCTTACAAAAATATTAACTGTGACAAAAGAACTGAAAAACTGACTAAAGACCTCCATGCATACCAGGTATTGATGATATAGCCATGAATGAGTAGACACAAAATTGAGAGCTTCTACTGTGCTGCTAGGACAAGCGATATTCATCATCATTTGCTGTGCCCCTGTTGCAAGATCATGTCTCATGGAACTGTTGGTCTAATCAATTATCTTTGTCCTCTCACACCTTACATATTTTGAATGTTTGTTAAAGTTGTTCATGCTCATTGGTTGTATGATCTATCATATAATTCCTCCCATTTGCTCGTATATGTTATTGGTCTGTTGGACTTATCAACCATATTTATATTTTTTTATTAAAAAAACCATATTTATCCTATATTCATCTGCTTCCCAAATTAGTTTAAGTTGTGGCTTTTTTGTTTTGTCTCATTTCCATCCAGTGCCTGTGGTTTGATTTGAAACTTTGTTGTTTGTGTTAATTGTTGTGACTGCTTTCTCTGGGACCCTTGTCAGAGTTTGGCCTCTCATACTGTTTACCCCACTAATTGATATTTTTGTTGGTACTAAAATTTAACATACCCGCATGTGTTTTCCAATACCTTTCTTTATCATGCCAAATAGTGTGGGTTTCAGTGCCAATAAAGTATATTAAGTTCCATCATGGTTTCATCTAATTATTGCCACTTTTCAATACATTTTGGTAATGAATTCATTTATTGATGAGTAAGAAATAACCAGATGAAAACCTTGTTTTCCCTATTCGTAAAGTTCTAAGGTAATTGAAAGGAGATACTTGTCAGGTTTCTTAAATTTAATGTGGCAGTGTTTAGTCAGTTAGTTTTATTCAGAGTTCGCAGATGATCTGTAATTTATTATGCATGGCTGGTTGTTACTGAGCAAGTTGGCATTGCATTTCCCATTTGTCTAATAAATGATTTTTGAAATTTTCATCCTTTTAGTCAACAATAAAGGGGATAATGAGGTAACAACAATGAATTATGTTAAGGATCAATGGAAATCATTAAGATGAAATTATAGTTTTGCCTATTTTTAAAGGTACCTCCTTAGGCTATTTAAATGATATACTGTCAGGTATTTTAAGCTAATGTAGCAGAATTTAGCTAATCACAGAGGCTGAGTTTTCAGCTACTGTCTAATTTGTTATGCATGGTTATCTAATACTTAAGATTGTCGTTCAATATTTGTCTAATGCTAATGAATTTCTTCTATTACTCAGTAATAATTGTTTTATTGCAGTCCATCCTTCTGAATCAAAATCCTAGGCAAGGCATAAGGAACATGGGATATTCATCATCATTTGTTGTGCCCCTCTTGCAAGATTCTGTCTCATGGAACTGTTGGTCTGATCAGTTATCTTTGTCCTCTAACACCTTACATATTTTGAATGTTTGTTAAATTTGTTCGTGCTCATTGGTTCTATGATCTATCATATCATTCCTCCCATTTGCTGGTATCTGTTATTGGTTTGTTGGACTGATCAACCATATTTATCTTTTTTTATTAAAACAACCATATTTATCCTATATTCATCTCCTTCCCAAATTAGTTTAAGTTGTGACTTTTTTGTTTTGTCTGATTTCCATCCGGTGCCTGTGCTTTGATTTGAAACTTTGTTGTTTGTGTTAATTGTTGTGACTGCTTTCTCTGGGACCCTTGTTAGATTTTGGCCTCTCATACTGTCTACCCCACTAATTGATATTTTTTCTGGTACTAAAATTTAACATACCCACATGTGTTTTCCAATACCTTTCTTTATGCCAAATAGTGTGGGTTTCAGTGCCAATAAAGTAGATTAAGTTCCACCATGGTTTCATCTATTTATTGCCACTTTTCAATACATTTTGGTAATGAATTCATTTATTGATGAGTAAGAAATAACCAGATGAAAACCTTGTTTTCCCTATTCGTAAAGTTCTAAGGTAATTGAAAGGAGATACTTGTCAGGTTTCTTAAATTTAATGTGGCAGCATTTAGTCACTTAGTTTTATTCAAAGTTTGCAGATGATCTGTAATTTATTATGCATGGCTGATTGGTACTTAGCAAGTTAGCACTGCATTTGCCATATGTATAACAAATGATTTTTGAAATTTTAAGCCTTTTAGTCAACAATAAAGGGGATAATGAGGTATCAACAATGAATTCTGTTAAGGATCAATGAAAATCATTAAGATGAAATTATAGTTTTGCCTCTTTTTAAAGGTACCTCCTTAGGCTATTTAAATGATATACTGTCAGGTATTTTAAGCTAATGTAGCAGAATTCAGCTAATCACAGAGGTTGAGTTTTCAGCTACTATCTAATTTGTTATGCATGCTTATCTGATACTTAAGACTGCCATTTAATATGTGTCTAATGCTGATGAATTGCTTCTATTACTCAGTAATAATTGTTTTATTGCAGTGCATCCTTCTGAATCAAAATCCTAGGCAAGGCATAAGGAACATGGGATTGTGCCAACATTCTAAGATGCACATGAATGGATTCAAACTCTCAACAGAAGAATCATACAGAGAAGACTAGCATGGTCCCTCCATTTCATTTTCTGTTATGGTGCGCTTGTTTGTTGGTTCTGTACTTAGCTAATCGCACTACAATTTTGCGGCACATTTGACTTTTTAAGTAGCCCTTGTTGATACACCTATGTGTCATCTTTATATTATTTTATTATTGGCATGAGTTGCCTTGTAACTTCAAGTTCTTGTATTGCATTCTTCTGTCACTGTTACCTAATTGTAGCTCTTTGTTTTTGGCATGAATGATCAATATTTATTGATGTCTGTCACATTATTTTTCTTGGTGTTTATAAATGCCAATAGTAGAGTGGACATTTTTCCACCCTTCAACTTGACTGTTAGAAATCAACTTGACACTCTTCTATAATTAGTGTTTTAGAAATTGGCAATTACCCGGTGATCCATAAATGGTAGGCCTACTTGTCTATCTCACCAACATGGGTCCTTCTCTATGGAATTAAAAATGTACATCTTTGCAATCACTATAAAACTGAGTTCAAGCTTCTTCTAGATCATCCTGTGATGAATAGCTCTGTTCCAGATATGGTTTTAAGGCTACTTTTATTTGTTTATGGATTGAAATTTAAGGAAAATATGGGTTTACTGTAGCATATGAATGGGATGCATCCAAGCATTGAAATTTCAGAAGTTGGGTTTATTGTGCATATGAAATGGCATGTGTTCATGCTTTTGAAATTTTACTCAGAGAAAAGAAAAGATGGATTTGTTATTGCACATGAATGAGATATATTCTTCATATATGCTTGACCATCTATAGAGGTTTCTTGATTTTGGGTAATTAACTTAACCTCTTGATTTTGGGTAATTAACTTACTCTAAAATGAAATAAGACATTCAATGTGTTCCTCAGCACCGATGTTGGTGGAGCAGGCAACATTGATATCTGTAATCTCGATTGCCTAAGAAAATTGCAATTTTTTTTTAAAATTATGCCAGAATTTCTGTTATTTTCTAGGCGAAACCTTGGCCTCGTTAGACTATGGCATTATGGATATTACAAAGTGAACTTCTATGACCTATGCATTTTTATTTGGCTTGGGATTCTAAATCAACTGTGTAATGGAGTTCTTCCAAAAGGGTTGGATTTTCCATTCCTGGATAGTTTAACATTGTGCTGAGTAAGTTTGCAATAGAGTTCTTCCAAAAGGGTTGGGTCATCCATTCTTGGATAGTTTAACATCATGCCCAGTTCTCTCGAAGTTTCAGGTTTTAAAGCAGGTTCTATTGTTTATCCAGTGTAGCTTCATAGTTTTAGTCCTGTTTCTAAGGTGTCTTTCCACCTAATTTTATAAGTTCAGACCATGCCATGCTTCCTCTTTCCTTTAGCTGTCAAGCCCTAGAATTTGTACTTTTCTTTGATTGCTTGAGCCTTGTCCTGAGTATAAGAGGGAAAACCTCTTTACATCTATTTGGCATGTACGAGAAAAGAAAATGTGTAGGGTCAGACACTTTCATCCTCAAAGGGTAGCAAAGATCTCCTCCAAAAGAGGAAGATATGAGGAGAAACATACCAAGCAAGAGGAAGATATGAGGAGAAACCAAAGAAGCGAGTGGTAGATAGAATGGGCACCTTTCTCAAAATTGGAGACAGAGCGTGAACCCAAAATAAAGAACAAGAGAATCCCCAATGTATCCCCCACAAACCCATTCCCCTGAAACTTAAAACAGAGAATTGGTACGTATTTTTACTATGCTGCATTGGAATCCTGTTCACATTCATGATGACCAAGCTCGCCAGTCTATACTTGGCCGAAAATGTGGTATGAGGCACAACACAAGCACATTGAATGGACCATCAATCCTCCAAATGAAATTTTGGAGAATGGGGCTCTAATGAAAGACTAGAAGGAAGAAGTGGAATTAAGGTTGTACAACTTGAGGAATCCCATCATGCATGCATCCCACTGAGATGAGAAAGACAAAGAAGCCATCCAAGGTATTAAAATCTTAAACAATATCAATTTGATCTCTAGATAGCAAATCAGTCCAACCATTAGGAGGACAGTTTTGTTATAGGGCTGAAATATATATTGGAGAAATTCATATCATGCCATTGTAAAGATGGCTAGAATATCATGCATAAAAGCTTTAAAAGCCACTTCCAAACCACAACAAGGGGATTGGCTCTAGCCACCCTAGTTTTGTAATAAATTTTTTAGATCAATAATAAGTATTAAGAACATCTTTTAATTACCAAAATAAAACAAGTTCATATCACTATTGATATCAAAGAACATTGCAGAGCAAGGCAACTTTGCAGAGAATAATGTAGATCTAAATAAGAGAGAAATCATGTTTAAAATGTTAGAAGGTGGTGATGTGAAAGGAAAATGAATGCATACCAGGCTTCACAGAACCCTCATGTCTGGCCTTGGTTCAAAGGCCAAAGCACTACCTTTTCATAAAGTGCAATAATGGAAATTACAATTTGAACTCCATATAATAATTTTTTTTTGTTGATTTCTAACAGATAGGTGCTAAGAAAGTTGTTATCTCAACGCTAAGAAAGGATGTGCCTATGTTTGTTGTTGGGGTTAATGAGCACCAATACAAATCTGATTTGAACATTGTTCAAATGTAAGCTGTACTATACAGAACCCATTTGTGCCACAGTTGTGTAACAAAAATGCTTAGCCAGGTGGATGGGATTAAAACAAAATTGTAAAGGCCAACTCATGTTTGTTTTCACTTTCTTTGGAGAACAATCTATTCTATGATTTTTTTTTGTGGTGCATGCAAAAATATTTGAAAGGCTATTAACATATCTAATTTTGTAAATTTCAAACGCTATAATTTGCAACAATGGAAATTACAATTTGAACTCCATATAATAATTTTTTTTTGTTGATTTCTAACAAGCAGGTGCTAAAAAAGTTGTTATCTCAGGTGCAAGCAAGGATGCGCCTATGTTTGTTGTTGGGGTTAATGAGCATCAATACAAAACTGATTTGAACATTGTTTCAAATGCAAGATGTACTATACAGAACCGAAGTGTGCCACAATTGTGTAACAAAAATGCTTAGCCAGGTCAAAAAGCAATAAATTGGATGTCACAAGATGAAAGCTAAAGATAAGACAGAAGAATACTTATATGGAATGGAATTTCAACAAAGGGATATGCCATTTTGGAAACATACCCTATAACATCACATAGGTCACAATCAAAAGCTGAAGATGGTCCATGAGGCATGCCATTAAAGCCGCCAGCAATGATGGCACTGCACAAAGGAAGTTTGTGTAAGGAGGCTATCACATCAACCCAGGAACTTGCACTCCAAAGCCAGGTTCCACCTCTTTATATCTATTTGGCATGTATGAGAAAGGAAAATGTGTAGGGTCAGACACTTTCATCCTCAAAGGGTAGCAAAGATCTCCTCCAATAGAGGAAGACATAAGGAGAAACCTGCTAAGCAAGAGGAAGATATGAGGAGCAACCAAAGAAGCGAGTGGTAGACATGGGTACCTTGCTCAAAATTGGGGGCAGAGTGGGAACCCAAAATAAAGAACAGGAGAATCCCCAATGTATCCCCCATAGACCCATTCCCATGAAACTTAAAATAGAGAATTGGGACGTATTTTTACTAGGCTGAATTGCACTCTCATTCACATTCATGATGACCAAGCTAGCCCATCTATGCTTGGCTGAAAATGTGTTATGAGGCACAACACAAGCACACTGGATGGACCATTAATCTTTCAAATGAAATGTTGGAGAATGGAGCTCTAATGAAGGACTAGAAGGAAGAAGTGGAATTAAGGTTGTAAAACTTGAGGAATCCAATCATGCGTGTATCCCACCGAGATGAGAAAGACAAAGAAGCCATCCTACAAATAGAGACAAAATAGAGTACATACATTGCAAACACAACATTGATAGAGAGAGAAGAATGAAGCAAAAAGGACTGAGGCATTGGGAAGGTTTTGTAGCTATTTAAGAAGTTTTTCTTATGTTTTCAAAATATTTATCATGGGTTGCAAGATGGGGCCATCCAAGGTATTAAAATCTTAAATGCTATCAATCTGATCTCTAGAAAGCAGATGAGTCCAACCATTAGGAGGCCAATTTTGTTATAGGGCAGAAATATATATTAGAGAAATTCATATCATGCCATTGTAAAGATGGCTAGAATATCATGCATAAAAGCTTCAAAAGCCACTTCCAAACCACAACAGGGGGATTGGCTCTGGCTACCCCATTTTTGTAAGAATTTTTTTAGATCAGTAATAAGTATTAAGAACATATTTTAATTACCAAAATAAAACAATTCTGTATCACTATTGATATCAAAGAACATTGTAGGGAAAGGCAATTTTGTAGAGAAAAATGTAGATCTAAATAAGAGAGAAATCATGTTTAAAATGTTAGAAGGTGGTGATGCGAGAGGAAAAGGAATGCATACCAGGCCTCACAGGACCCTCATGTCTCGCCTTAGTTCGAAGGCTAGAGCACTACCTTTCCATAAAGTGCAACAATGGAAATTACAATTTGAACTCCATATAATAATTTTTTTTTGTTGATTTCTAACATGTAGGTGCTAAAAAAGTTGTTATCTTAGCTCCAAGCAAGGATGTGCCTATGTTTGTTGTTGGGGTTAATGAGCACCAATACAAATATGGTTTGAACATTGTTTCAAATGCAAGCTGTACTATACAGAACCTAACTGTGCCACAATTGTGTAACAAAAATGCTTAGCCAGGTGGATGGGATTAAAACAAAATTCAAAAGGCGAACTCATGTTTGTTTTCACTTTCTTTGGAGAACAATCTATTCTATGATTTTTTTTGTGGTGCATGAAAAAATATTTGAAAGGCTATTAACATATCTAATTTTGTAAATTTCAAATGATATAATAATACAAAACCCAAGTGTGCCACAGTTGTGTAACAAAAATGCTTAGCCATTTCAAAAAGCAATAAATTGGATGTCCATGAGGCATGCCATTAAAGCCGCCAACCATGATGGCACTGCACAAAGGAAGTTTGTGCAAGGAGGTTATCAAATCAACCGAGGAACTTGCACTCCAAAGCTAGCTTCCACCTCTTTATATATATTTGGCATGTACGAGAAAGGAAAATGTGTAGGGCCGAACACTTTCATCCTCAAAGGGTAGCAAAGATCTCCTCCAACAGAGGAAGATATTAGGAGCAGCCTACGAAGAAAGAGGAAGATATGAGGAGCAACCAAAGAAGCGAGTGGTAGATAGAGTTGGCACCTTGCTCAAAACTGGGGGCAGAGTGGGAACCCAAAATAAAGAACAGGAGAATCCCCAATGTATCCCCCACAAACCAATTCCCCTGAAAGTTAAAACAGAGAATTGGGACATATTTTTACTAGGCTGCATTGGACTCTCATTCACATTCATGATGACCAAGCTAGCCCGTCTATGCTTGGCTGAAAATGTGTTATGAGGTAAAACACATGCACACTAAATGGACCATTAATCCTGCAAATGAAATGTTGGAGAATGGAGCTCTAATGAGGGACTATAAGGAAGAAGTGGAATTAAGGTTGTATAACTTGAGGAATCCCATCATGCGTTGTATCCCACTGAGATGAGAAAGACAAAGAAGCCATCCTAAAAATAGAGACAAAACAGAGTACATACATTGCAAACACAACATTGATAGAGAGAGAAGAATAAAGCAAAAAGGACCGAGGCATTGGGAAGGTTTTGCAGCCATTTAAGAAGGTTTTCTTATGTTATAAAAATATTTATCATGGGTTGCAAGATGGGGCCATCCAAGGTATTGAAATCTTTAATGCTATCAATTTGATCTCTAGAAAGAAAATCAATCCATCCATTAGGAGGCCAATTTTGTTACAGGGCAGAAATATATATTGGAGAAATTCATATCATGCCATTGTAAAGATGGCTAGAATAGCATGCATAAAAGCTTTAAACGCCACTTCCAAACCACAACAGGGGGATTGGCTCTGGGCACCCCAATTTTGTAATGAAATTTTTGGATCAGTAATAAGTATTAAGAACATCTTTTAATTACCAAAATAAAACAAGTTCGTATCACTATTGATATCAAAGAACATTGCAAAACAAGGCAACTTTGCAGAGAAAAATGTAGATCTAAATAAGAGAGAAATCATGTTTAAAATGTTAGAAGGTAGTGATGTGAAAGGCAAAGGAATGCATACCAAGCCTCACAGAACCCTCATGTCTAGCCTTGGTTCAAAGGCCATAGCACTACCTTTCCATAAAGTGAAACAATGAAAATTACAATTTGAACTCCATATAATAATTTTTTTCTGTTGATTTCTAACAGGTAGGTGCTAAAAAAGTTGTTATCTCACCTCCAAGCAAGGATGTGCCTATCTTTGTTGTTGGGGTTAATGAGAACAAATACAAATCTTATTTGAACATTGTTTCAAATGCAAGCTGTACTATACAGAACCCAACTGTGCCACAGTTGTGTAACAAAAATGCTTAGCCAGGTGGATGGGATTAAAACAAAATTGAAAAGGGCGACTCATGTTTGTTTTCGCTTTCTTTGGAGAAAAATCTATTCTATGATTTTTTTTGTGGTGCATGAAAAAATATTTGAAAGGCTATTAACATATCTAACAATCTATTCTATGATTTTTTTTGTGGTGCATGCAAAAATATTTGAAAGGCTATTAACATATCTAATTTTGTAAATTTCAAATGGTATAATAATACAAAACCCAAGTGTGCCACATTTGTGTAACAAAAATGCTTAGCGAGGTCAAAAAGCAATAAATTGGATGTCACAAGATTAAAGCTAAAGATAAGATAGAAGAATACTAATATGGAATGGAATTTCAGCAAAGGGATATGCCATTTTGGAAACATACCCTATAAAATCACATAGGTCACAATCAAAAGCTAAAGATGTTCCATGAGGCATGCCATTAAAGCCGCTAGCAATGATGGCACTGCACAAAGGAAGTTTGTGCAAGGAGGCTATCAGATCAAGGCAGGAACTTGCACTCCAAAGCCAGCTTCCAATTGGTAAATCTTTCTATGCCAGCAATGCTTTATGAACCGTCTCAAATACTGAGATTCAAATGTATTGATGCCTTATTGGATTAATCTGTACATTATTTCTACAAAGGCAATGATCACTAAATTGAGAATTTATATCAACACAACATTGTGTTGCAGGTAGACATTTTTCCATAGGGAGCAATTTATGTAAAATGGATCTTAACATGTCAATTAAGGTTCTCGCACCTTTCTCCACAAAACATACGCATTCATCACTACATTGAGAATTAATTTCAATACAACAATGTGTCACCATAACAAGGTTGAGTTTGGTTTAAGGCCAATAAAGGAGATCGAGCCATGGTTATGTAACCCTTGAAGGAGGTTGAGTGCCTCAGCATGTGTGAATAGAGTGCACAAGGGCAAGATTGAAGGGTTTACATGAGTGAGAACAGAACCAAAATAGAAACTCATCTGTGTCTACATTAGCCCAAGAAGGAGAGGCATAATCTTAAGAGCAATTGTAGGAAGCATAAGTTTATGGCATGTTTTTTGGCTCTAGAATCTAGCAGCTCTACAATTAATCAAACTCACCTCAAAAATAGATTTTCACAAAAACCGAGAAGAAACAACCTACAGGGAAAATTGTATAGCCTGCTATATGGTATGTTGTAGTACACCATACTACTGTACAGATCTGTACAACCAAGGTATTAAAATCTTAAAGGCTATCAATCTGATCCCTAGAAAGCAAATTAGTCCAACCATTAAGAGGCCAATTTTGTTACAGGGCAGAAATATATATTGGAGAAATTCATATCATGCCATTGTAAAGATGGATAATATGTCATAAATAAGGATGGTTCAAATGGCAAGATCACATAGATTAAGGATTCCGTTTAAATTATTTAGGTAGTGTAAATGAAATTTATAAAATAAATTGGTTTCAAATATATGTTATGGAAATTAAATTTAAGAAATAGGGAAAATAAAACCGTGCAAATATCGCCTCTATGGATTCATCTATCAAAGGTAAGCATTTTCTTCAATGACTATGCTAAGCATGCAGGGTGTTATACAATTATTGTTGATTTCATATTCTTTATCAAAGTATTCTTTTGTTGTATTTGTGTTCTTCAATTTATGCCTTACGCCGTTTCCTTTGCAACATCTGGTGCAAATGCTAGTATATAGTGATTTTAAATTTTTACTATTATTATTAATTACACGTATTATTAATATATGAATTAAATACATATACCTTTTAGAAAACATGCAACAATATTATTAACGAAAGAGATTCGCTTCACTTTATCTTAGTATGACAACCCATAAGTGTAAAGCATGAGGTTACATGTTCAATTTGTCACAATTATTTGAATCTAAGTAAATCAAATTTCAAAAATAAATATTTATCATAACATTAGAATTATCAATCAAAAAATGTATATTTAATTTCAAATACAATTCTTTAAAAATATATAAATAATATGTAAATTCCTAAAATTTATCTAAATTAATTTGATTTATATCTTATGTTTTCACATTAATATAATATAAATTTAATAACAATATATTATTTTAAAAAAATTATTATGTTAATATTAATATGATATATCTTAATTAAAACTAAACTAATTTTATTATTTTTAATATATTATTCTAATTAGAAAAAAAAAATAAACCAATAACTTTATATCAAAAAATACCTTAACAAACAACGGATCACCATCATCTATCCAAATTTTTATAAAAAAACAAATTATTTATAATTTATTATTATACTTTATAAATTAATAACAATTTTTTTTTTTTTGTAAGCTGAGGTGGGACTCTTTCTATTACGTTATAGAAAATAAAACAGTACATAGTTCCAGAACAAAATAACTCGCCCGCATGGGGAAACCAAGTATTTAAACCATCTAAAGTTTTTAAGCGCCAACCAAAAATAGAAGGCCCAAAGTCTGAATATCTTGGCGAGATGAACTAAATAGTCCTGATTACTCCTAATCCTACTATTCTGCATAGAGACAATTCCCTTATCTAGAACATGCAAGAAACTATATTTAACAAAATTATGTATTTTCATATACATATCGTTTCCTCAGACATCTTCAGTTGCAGGTTGCTGGTTTGCTCCTCCGTCTGCTCCCTAATGTTCTCCCTTCAAAAGCTATTGTAATTCATCCAGTTTCTCCTCTTGTCTTTCTACAACAATGTGAATGAACCTCAGCTACCTATGCATCTCAGGGCCTCCCTGCGCTATTTCTTCCATCTCAGTAGCAGTTTGCTCTAGTGCTTTTTCCAATAACCTTTTCATTACCCAATAAATGTGGAGAGATTGCTTGAACAAAGACATTCTGGCCCTGGTGTTGCCTGGGTCCTGCAGTAAGAATTCCTAATCCTCCATTTATTCGTTAGATTGGCCTTGTAAAGACTCCTCCTCCAGATGCTGAATAATTCTTCTGATCTCTGGGTTTGTATTATGTTGATAAGCTCTCTCAGCCTGGTGAATTTTTTGTTCTATCGAGCTTCTTGTTTTTTTTGCTGGTACGGTTTCCTGCTTGGAATTCTCGCCTTTGTCACCTGCATTCCTGCTCTGCCTCCGACCCCTCATACCTCCCACGGCTTCCCTGCTTCTCAATCCCTTATCGTTTCTTCTCCTGCCGTATCTTCTTACGCGTTCCTCTGGCGAGGCTGGCTGATCCTCTTTCAACTGCTGGTTCCTAGCGCCTATAGATCTATCCTGGGCTCTATACTTCCTGTAGGTTTCGCGACAGGGGTCTGTGTCCTCAGAATAGTCCTCAATCTCAAAAATTTCTGTTGGGAACTCCTCTTTCGTAGCAGCCTTGCCTTTCCTTTCCCTGTTCTTGTCCGCTGCGATATTCAGCTCCTCCGCTACCCTAGACTTCATCCTAGTCTCCATGCTAACTCTAGTAATACCACGGGGTATGTTCTGGTGCCGGTGAAAAACTATCCCGACTCACTGGTTCGCTACTGTCCAGACCTCTGCGCTCTGAATTGGAAAGAAGCAAAACTGCGGCCTTTCCTTGCCCATCTAGGTCTTTATAACTTTTCGATCGTCAAAGTATGTGGCTAAATCGGCAATGCATTGCCACCAATTATTATCCGGGATGTTGCCTCTCCTGGCCATCATTCCTAGATTAATGTTTACCGCCTGCAGATCTGACAAGCCGCTCCATCCTCCTCTTCAATCGCATGCATTAATTATTTCACGGTGGGAGTGATCCTAAGATTTCTTCCACTCACGCCGTCGGTGAACTGCTCGGTGCATTCCCATCAAATCAATCCTCTGTCCAAACTGACCTGTATTCATTAACCGGGATCTCCAGTCCCATTCAGCTATCCAACTCATTACTTCTGACATTCTCGCGTGTTTCCTGATCATGATCCTCATTTATAATCGTTGCCAAGTCTACCCAATCCCTGCTGGCACGAATCATTTTCCATTGGTTGTCTACCATGCTGTCTCGTGCTTTACAGCCCTAGTTCGCCAAGAACTCGGCCGCGCGGTTCCCATTCCGCCTAACATGGTAAAATAATTTGTAATCAATCCTTCTTAGCAAACCTGCTATCTCTTGGACAATTCTGGCTGTCCTCCAACTGCTTGTAATTCGTTCCCAATCTCTTCCATTACTAAGTTTCTTCAAAATTTCAATCGCAATCTGAGAGTCGCCAACTATTTCCAGGCTTGTATAACCATTTCTGGTTGCAATCCTCAGCCCCTGGTGGATTTCCCAAAGTTCCTCCTCATTATTCGTCATTTCCTCGCCCCATTCAGCATAAATCCACCTTACCTGTTTCTGACTATCGCGAAAAATGCCGCCGAAACCAGCATTGCCTGGATTCCCTTTCGATGCTCCATCGAAATTTAATTTGATGACGTTATCTCTGGGGTAGATAAAGTTATCTAGGTTTTGGACTCGCTCACTATGCCTGCTACCATGTTTATGATAAACCATCTCATACTTTAAGTTCAAACTGTTCAGGATCATCTCCTCTGTGTGCTTCGCTTTCCAGTCCTCCACATCCCATTTCTCCACCAAGATTGTTTCCCTCATTAGACTAACCGCTCATTTCCATATAATTTCCGAGTCTTTGGCTTTGTCCTGGAAGATCCGATGGTTCCTTTCTTTCCAGACCATCCATAGTACGAAGCCTGCAATAAGATCCCAAGCTCTGCTAACAACTTTACATTGGAATTTCTCTTGATTCCATTGGAAAATGATTGCGTTAATGTCTCTGAGACCTATCTTTGATTTACCAAATATATTTCTTATATCCATCCATACTTTCTTAGTGAACGAGCAGTTAATTAGGAGGTGATTACAGTTCTCTTCTGCGTTTTTATAGAGACAACATCTTGAAGGTCCGCTGAAGCCTTTTTTTTGAATTTGTCCCAAGTTAGAATATTGTTCTTAGCTACAAGCCATATGAATAGGGAGACTTTCGGCCACCATTTATTTCCCCATATAGTTTTCCATTCAAGATTCTCCTCATCCGTAGCCTGTGTGTCTGATAAATAGTATGCCTCTTTGGCGGTGAAAGAACCTTTCATGGAGTTCCCCCATCTAAGAATGTCCCTTCCTGTGCGAGCTTTAATTTTCCTGGATTCCACCTCTTTCATATATGCTTCTTGTTTCTCTTGGTTTAGATCGCAATCCCATTCAATTGGATCTATCCATTTTCTCCAGATTCCATCCAATTCATTATCTTTCAATTAATCTTTGACACAGTTTCGATTTCCCCCTATTTTTTCCTGTAGCTGTTGGACCGTTTGAATTCTGTTTATTTTTTCCTTCTGCTGCCATTTTTCCTCCCAGAAATTGGCTTCCCGTCCACATCGAACTTCCCAGAAAATATGGTTTTCAACAATATCTCTGTTCTGTTGAGCTAGATCCCAAATTGTTGAACCCTTGGGGGTTTCCCTCTGTCTTAAAATGTCAACTGTTGTGTCTGGCATATTGTATTTCAATCTCCAAATGTATTTCCACAGATCGTTACCCTCCCTTAGCCAACACCACCAGAGCTTCGCTCCTAATACTTTGTTGAGTTTTTCCGGGTCTCGTAAACCCAATCCTCCATTTTCCTTCCTCTCTGTAAGGTGTTTCCAAGAAACAAGGGCCCAATTTTTCTGATGATTCGCCCCTCCTCAAATGAACTTTCTCATGATTTCGCTGAATTTTGAACAGATTCTTAAAGGGGCCGCCATTATCGACAGAGGATATATGGGAATAGCTTGGAGGACTAATTTCACCAGCACTATCCTCCCTGCCATATTCAGAGTTCTAAAAGCCCAGTTCGCAACTTTGTTTCTCAATTTGTCCAAGACTCCTTGCCAGTTTTTCAATCTTTTGGATGTGAAGTCCAGCAAATTCCCCAGGTATTTCATAGGCAACTCTCCTCTTTTAAAGCCCAACAGTCTTATGAGGTGAGTTTTAATCTGTTCCATCTTGTTGAATATAAATACACAGGATTTGTCTCTATTAATTTCCAGTCCGAAGGCTTCAATAAATAGGTCCAAAATCTTCTTCAACTGTCTCACTTCTTTTACAGTTGGTTCCCTTAATAACATAATATCATCAACAAATTGCTGATGAGTTAGAGGCATCTCATTACCCCATAGCTTCAAGCCCTTGATTTTGTTCACTGCCCGTTCTTTTCTAATATATCTACCAAGGCCTTCTGCAGCCAATATGAAAAGAAACGGAGATAATGGTTCTCCCTGTCTAATTCCTCTAGACGCATTAAAAGTTTTTGAGGGGGTACCATTAACAAGTATGGAGAAGTTCGGGGTTGAAATTAGACTGTGAATCCATTTTACCCATCTCTTACTAAAGCCAAAACTTTCCAGGACTTCTCCCAAGTATTTCCAATTCAGTCTATCATAGGCTTTCGATAGGTCTAGTTTAATCATCATGCCCTTTTGATTTTTCATTTTTAAAGAGTGGATGACCTCTTGGGTTACTACTAGGCCATCAAGGATTTGCCTACCTTCTACAAAACTCGTTTGTTCAATAGATATTAGCTTATCCAATAGGGGTTTCAGTCTTTTAGCAATCAAGGTTGTTATTATCTTGTAAATAACATTACACAATGCTATGGGTCTAAACCCATTAGCATCTTCTAAATTATCATTCTTAGGAATCAAAGCATAGAAGGTGGAGTTAATAGCAGGCCATACCTTCTGGTTCATCCGAGATTCTTCTATCAATTCTAGGATTTCTGTTCCCAGAAAATGCCATCCCGCTTGAAAGAATTCGATCGTGAAGCCATCTAGACCTGGTGCTGTACCTTTTTTCATGGATTTTACTATTTCTTCTATCTCCTCTAAGTTGGCAGCTCTCATCAAAGCATTATTTTGGTCATCTGTAACTAATCGGGGAATGGATGAGCATATTTCCTTTATTGCTTCCGATCTGTCTACTAATGGCTTAGCTAGGATATCTTTGTGATGTTCCACCAGCACTTGTTCAATCCCTTCTTGCTCAACTACTCTCTCGCCATTCTCATCTTTGATGGACAATATCTTGTTTCTTTGTCTGTGTTGAATTATTGCCTGATGGAAAAATTTTGTGTTTCTTTCCCCTTCCCTTAACCATTTTATTCTTGACTTCTGTCTCCACAACACTTCTTCTTGCTTCTGCATTTCCTCGAGTTTTCCAAGAATTATCCCTTCCTCTCTAATTATTTCCTCTGTCCTACCTTCTGTAATTATCTTCTGTTGCAGAGATTCCATTTCTCCTTCTAGTTTTTGTTTTTCCTCCAAAATGTTACCAAACTCCTCCTTGTTCCATTTCTTGATTCTCCCTTTCAATTCTTTAAGTTTCAGTTGCAATGTATGCATCTTTCCTTTACCCTGAACTAAACTCTACGTCCACCATTCTTCCATCTTCTTTATGAATCACGGGTCCCTTAACCAAAAGGTTTCAAATCGGAAGGGTCTCCTTCCACAGTTCCTTTTAATATCCACCTAAATTAATAACAAAATTTTAAAATCACATAAATATTTCAATAATTTCCAAATCCATTATTAAAAATAACTTTGTTATTTAATAATAACGAATACACAACATACACATTTAAATACCATTTTTTATAACCTTTATTAAAAAAATACAGGTTATTGATATTTATACTCACTATGTTAGTGCTAGAATCATTGAGAACATATTTCTAATTATTATTATATTATATGTAGAATTTAGATTAATATTTAAATTTTATATAATAATATTTATTTTTGAATATATATATATATATATATATATATATATATATATATTATTATTCTTTTTAATTATTAATATAAAAGTTATTATTATTATGGTTATATATATATATATATATATATATATATATATAATTTGTTGTTTGTTCTTATATTAAGATTTGTCTAGTTTATAAAATAGTTGTATTTTTATTTTATTTAAGAAAGATGAATTAATTATCAAAGTGTGTTTTTATTAATTTTTTTTTGATAAAATGGCCTAATAACTTTTTTATAAATACATTACAATGGAAGATGTTACTTCTCATAAGTTCATAACCACATTCCTTGCTTTCACCAAAAAAAGATTAAAATTGGAATTCCATTTCCTGAGGATCTCACTCCATATTTATATTCATAATACCAACTCCATATTTATATTCATAATAACCAAATACCCTAGCAAGAATGTAGATAGCTTCTTTGCAAAGCTCATATGCTTATGTATTCATATCCTCATATATGTGGCTAAAACATAACTACTCAAGTAATCATCTAGAATACACACCATCCTATAACAATATGTCCACAAACACAATTTTCACAGCAATCTTCTTCAGAGACCAACAAATAACAAGCCTAGAATATCCCAATACCTGCATTTTTCTAATCCCTTTTTCTTACACTCTAGCTAAAAGAAACCTGTGAGTGATGAATTCAAATCTATAATTTTTTCCTCTACTCAAGGTATATCAAATATCGATGTAGTGAATATTTCCTAAGGAAAAACACAACCCCAACCCTATAAGAGGGAGGATGTCTTTGGCAAGCACCATCAAAGAATCCCCATGTGATTTCTTTGTCAAGCACTTGCAGAAAAGGAAAATTTATTTTTATAGGTCAAGCACCCATTGAGTGCTTCTAGGGCTTGTCATTGAGTCTAAAAGTCAATTGAGTCAATGTCATATATGGAAGACCCTTTTGGGCATGTTGGATATTGTATATAAAAATTATTTAAGTGAAAATTAGAGTTAGAGACCCTTCGAGACTGTTATCACTCAGGTTGTCCCTAGGCTCCTAATAGGGATACGCCCGAGGTAACCACAAACCAATATTTTGATTCCAGGTTCTAGCCCACTTGCAATCGGAGAGGGCTCTCTCCTTTCGATTCAACCTTAGTTGATGATTTTAGGCTAGATTTCTGACTTCAAGGGAGTGTTGATTGTGATTGGAAAGAAGGTAGGATTCTCGAACAAAGAGGCACGGTAAGGTGTGATAAGTTTCGAACCATTGGGCATGGAGTCACAGATTGAGGCATGCAAGCGTTTTCTTGGTCACAAGGGGATACGGAGCGGGATAGCCATACAGGATACAATTCTCGGTCTGCTAAAAGTACGGAATGAACATCAGGGATGAAAGGCAAAGGAGAATCATTTCATCATGCTGACAAAGAGGAGAAGTGGATGAGTGGGATCCCGGAGCAATTAAGAATTCCTAAGACATGCACTCATATGTGAAAGAAACAGCGTAAACCAGATCATTTAAGAATACAAGCTCATAACTGTTTCTGAAGAAAACATTGAAAAACGCAGAAATTGAACTTAAGGTGTAATGAAACAAATCTTAAGCTATTCTTTTTTCCTGCAATTTAGAAAGGCGGAAAGGTGGTAAAAAAAACATAAAATTAAACAGAGGAGAGGAACACTTATTGGATCATGTAGAAGCACAGGAATTCCGTGATCATTCCTTGGCCAAGAAAAAACATCAAGTAGTTTCGCAATCCATGCTTTCAGCAATCTTTGATTATGGAAATTATGACAGTTACAGTGTGATTCTTTGCTCGGAGAAAATGCTAGAAAGAAAACTGACCAACAACTACTAACCAACCAACCCCTCACAACATTGCTCAGGGTGGTATTTATAAGAAAAATATCGGAAAAACATCATTACAAGTGACCTCGACAGGTCTGCTTAGAACTCTTCAAAAATCTAAGTGCTGCTGGAATTAAATGCAAGTAAATCTTTTTGGCTGCGCTGGGGGCAGTTGGATCGGAACAGATGACGAGGTGGCCCTTGGGGACCAGATGCGGTGCTGCTGGAGTGATTGTGCTTCGGGAACTGCAGTTCGGCTCTGGTGTGAATTAAATGTGCAATAATTTTGATTTGAGAGCTGCAAGTAGTTTTGCCCTCTTTCTATGAATCTGCTGGAAGATATTAAATGTTCTCCTGCTTCGAGCCGTTGCTCAAGATATTCACTGATACTCTTTGCCGCTACATTGATGGCTCCCGCCGTCGACTGATACTCTTTGACACGCTTGATGCCTGATGATTTGATCTGATACACTTTAAGCTCTGTGATTGATCTGCTGTTGTCTTTAAACCGAATCCTTTTGGCACGATCGGACGATTTTAGGGCTTTTCGGTGCGCAATGGGCTAAGAAAACAGAAGATTCCCTGAAGATTCCTCGAAATGGCCTATTTCCCGTAGCGATGCGTGATTAGCGCTTCGCGCTAATCGCGCATCGAAAACTACCTATGTTTCTTGATCTGGAGCTCCAAAGTGCGATTTTTCTTCCTGCGCGAAGTTTTCGGCTTTCTGGCTGCTGACGTAAGCATGGCATCGGCTGTACGGTGGATGACGTCAGTTGTGGGTCCCTGGTACAGAGCGACGTGGTGAGATACTGGAGGTAATGTGATGAAGAAACTTCGATGCGATATCATCGAAAACTACCTATGTTTCTTGATCTGGAGCTCCAAAGTGCGATTTTTCTTCCTGCGCGAAGTTTTCGGCTTTCTGGCTGCTGACGTAAGCATGGCATTGGCTGTACGGTGGATGACGTCAGTTGTGGGTCCCTGGTACAGAGCGACGTGGTGAGATACTGGAGGTAATGTGATGAAGAAACTTCGATGCGATATCGCGATATCGCGTCGGCGGGGAACGGGGGTTACTTGGGTTGGACACTCGGCGCTTGCGACTGCCGATCAGCGATATCGCAATATTGCATCGGCAGAGAATGGAGGGGTGAATGAGTTGGATACTCGAGACTTGCGACTGCCGATCGGCGATATCGCAATATCGCATCGGCAGAGACGGATGGGTGATGACTTGCATGGAGATGAAAGTGCGATGTTGCGATGCGATATGGCTTTGAGGTTGTAAGTTTTGGGAGGAAAGAGCAAGTGAGTGGGTGTGAAGGGCATTGGAGGTTTCAGAAGGGGTCCGATTACCTCAGAGGGATTTTATACTTTGGAAGGAGTCCATTGTATCTGGGAGGTGGTTTTGGAGGTCAAGGGTTCTTATTGAGTTTCAGATAAACTGAGCAATTCCCGGGAGTACTTATGGTTATTTTTCAACCAGGGGGAGGAATATTACGTAGAGGAATTTTACTTAATATTAATAAGGGGATGGGTAGAATAGGGAGCTAAATAATAATGTTAGTGGTTAATATGGAGATGGTAAGAAAGCACTAAGTTCAGGAGAGCTTAGGCTGTTACAAGGGGGTAGGACCATACTTTAGGAGAAAATATGGAACAACTTTGACTAAAGTAGATCTTTACTCAAGCCAGTGTTATGAAGATGATGGAATTTAAGAGGTGTCAAGCAGATCTTGACCTCTTTTGGGGAAGTTAGTCAATGATTGGGGAGAACAGAGAAGGGGAGTCAGTTATACCTCTTTTGAGTTTCTTGCATACAAATCCTTGCTGATTATGTCCTGAATGATATGA